>JAIFOV010000049.1:0-163570 GCA_020654155.1 Novius pumilus
CAAATTATTTGGCGGCCACAAAAAAATATTAAAGTTCATATTTCTTACAGTGACAAAATCCAAGCGGCGCACAGAGATCGCCGATTCGCTAGAACGGATTTCCTTTTGTACATGTCCAATAAGGAGATTTTGTTCTTTTTGACGAGCAACATCTCGATCGTTTTTATGTCGAGAACATACTTGACAATAGATTATATCATTTGAAAAAAAAATTGAAGAATGTATATTACTCATTTGTCGAAAAATGCTGCGACTGAAAAAAGAGCGAAGCGCAAAAGAGGGCGAAAAATAAATTATGGGCACGCGAAAAGAGGGAACGATTAAAAAAATTAAGGAAAAGGCCCAGACTCAGGAAGCGGAAAAGCAAACCGAAATGAATGAGAAAAATGGGAAAAACGTAGAAAGATTAAAGAGAAAGCGTGCCGATCCCGATTTCAAGAAAGTGGAAAACGGGCAAAACAGAAAAAGAATGAAAATTATACATTTTTCGTTACATACACACATAAGGGACAACAATTTATACATTGATTTTGTTTTCTACATGTACCTATAGGTCCACAGAGATTGTGCCGTCTGCAAATGTTGCGGCCGAAGGCCGCTAGTTTTTATAATTGTAGGGCCGGTCGATAATACATGTTGTTGTCAATAAGGGCCGGTAATACCACGCCGGTCCTAGCTTTGTGGTGTGAAATATATCGTGTTGAGTGATACTAAGTGTTTATCTTCACCCCGTTGCAACGACCTACATAATTGTGGGGACCTTGGCCACCGGTCGGCGGGTGGCGCGAGCGAGTAACGCTCTCGTTATACGCCATTCCGTCGTATTATGGCTTATGGCAGGGCACACGTACATCAGCTATACTGACGAGTCCTAGTATGTGTGCCCGGGACGAAACGCAGGTAGTGAACTATGTTTTCCGATTGAATCGCGGATACACAGTTCCTACAATTGGTGACCCTGACGTGATCCCCAATCGGTCATAGCATGCGGTGCCCCGGCTTCACCGAGGTGCAGATCACCCGGTCGAACGGCACCGTGGCACAGCTCTGCGCAGGTGGACATCACCTGGCTGTGCCGCCGATCACTGGGGATTCACACATATCCTGTCGTCCCATATTTCCATTCGACGTCCATCACTTGGGGGGGGGGGGACTTTGGCCACCGGTCGGCGGATGGCGCGAGCGAGTAACGCTCTCGTTATACGCCATTCCGTCGTGGCTTATAAGGTCCCCTGCTCCAGTCCATCCCGGGGGCTCTCTTCCCCAGCGTATATGGCAGGGCACACGTACCTCAGCCATACTGATGAGTCCTAGTACGTGTGCCCGGGACGAAACACAGGTAGTGAACTATGTTTTCCGATTGAATCGCGGATGCATAGTTCCTACCAGGGATGGGACATCGACAGCTTAACATCGATGTTACACATCGATGTCAACATCGACAGCTGATATCGATGTAGTGGAAACATCGGTTATAAATCATCGATGTTTTTTTGAACATCGATGTTTATTGAATATCGCGATGTAAAGGAAAGATAGATGTAGGTAGCCTAAAAACGCCCAAGAACAAAGATTCAATTATGAATTCGCTTTGGATGATTCTTTTTTATGATCATAACGAAAAAATCATGATTGTTCCGTTCGAACCGATAAAATGCATTTTAAATAGTTATATTGCTAACATTATACCCGTTCGATATCCAAAATTCAAACCTGTCACAATAATAGTTGGTACTTGGCACATTCAAATATGTACCTATACATTTACTGGTCCATCGGACATAAATTGATTTTCCTTTGTAAAGTATCTCATTCACGCAATCATTAAACGAACATATTCGATATGTTAGTTCTCACTGCCTCTGTGCATCAAATTGATCGTCTAAGTTCATAAGTAACAATTTGCCGAATTTTTATTCTATGAAGTCTCTAGAAAATCAGGAATAGTTATTCTTGGAAAAGAACGATCTTGCAAATGTCAGTTTTTTTGTCTACGTCATAAGTTGAAATGTATTGAAAACTTCAAGATCAAGACATTTGAAAGCTTTTTGTTTATACAACTAAGTATATTTGGTACATTTTTATCACTGCGTTTTACCATCTTTTAATTAAATTGCAATTCGCCAATAATATAAAAAAACTAAATAATTCAAAAATACAAAATTTCGAAAACAAAAGAAATAGAGATAAATTGTCCTTCTAAATTTCCCAAAATTCAACCTGGCTAATCCTCTTAAGGAACTGAGTCATATTATCAATGAGGAACATATCTTGGATGAAGAATACATACAGATAAATAATTTTCATCGGTTTAATCCAATTATTCCTGAATTAAAACGAGTTCATTCAAGCAACACTTGATTGATTAAACATGTATCAACTCTGAATATTATTTTTACTAACACATGTACAATATGACCTAAAGAGCCTACCAAACCTCATGCGACTAACGGCGTTGAATACTTGAATAGATGAAAATTTCAAATATGTTCTCCAGTGCCATCTTTCTCCAAAATAGCAGAGTTTTTTCTAATTGTTTTCAATTGGTATTAATTATATTCATACATGCGATCAAATATCGGGAATTATAGGTGTCCCAATAAAAGCATCAAACATTCGATGTTTGAGGTTGACATCGATGTTTCCATCGATGTTATTCATAACTGACATCGATGCATAAAATATCGGACATCGGCTCCTCAACATCGATGTTCGAGAAACATCGATGAACATCGCCCATCCCTAGTTCCTACATAATATATACTACTAACGACATCTATTGAGTAGTGTCCGCACTCCGCCGCTCAATTCTCTAATTTGTAGATGACCGGGGATTCACCGATTTACTGAAACATGTGAATCCCCGTCCGTGACTTATTTACATCACATCCCATAATTTGCAGTTCACTCGTCTGGTGCAGCTTTTTATGAAACTTACTGTCAATTTGTTAATTATTTTTTACCAAATCATATCTAAACAAGGTCATATATTGTAGTTATTGTAAGTAAAGTGAAAAAAATATTCAAAAATGTAAGTAACTACAGTATTCGTTTGCTAATCACGGACTATAAAAAAAATAAAGTAAAATGAAATAACCATTTAAACATTTTTCAGGAACTTTCAAAGAGAAAAAATTTTTCCGGAGCCCAATTTCGAAGTCAAAAACGAGAGAAGAAGAAACAGAAAGAGAAACTGGCAGGTTTCTAAGTTCAAATTTTTGAATACATCTAAAAGCAATTTGATGAAAATACTGCAACTGCAACACCGTCTATGCCTGACATCGGGTCTATGCCCCAAGTCTACGAGTATAAATGAATCTGAAGAGAGAAAAATGTGTGACAATTTTGTGTTTTTTTTCCTCGTTCGCTGCGCGACGGAGAATTATTTTTACACGGGACGATAGTCAAAATTAGTGTTATGTGATGATTTTTTTTCTCTCCTCCACGAAGAGGGTTATTTCTCTTACACGGACGAGGAGCCATAAAGGGTGCTTTGCGATGAACAAGCCAGGGTACAATGAACTGAGGGAACAAAGCTGGCCACTTTGCAAAGGGGTACACCGCTTTTTCATGCTAACCTCGACACTAACCTTACCCACAAATTTGTAAATATTCAAAGATAGTTTAGGTGGGTAATTTAAGATAAATAGGTTGTAGACGTAGGTTAGACTCATTCCAGGATACATCAAGCGATTGCATGACGGACCACCACTGTACATTTGTTTTTCTTATTTTCAATTTTATTTTTTTTAAATATTTTGTGGTCCCTTTTAATTGTCGTATTTCAATGTACTTTTAGTCAACACGCGACGATTACTTAATTTTTCTGTTTTGTACATGAATAAACTCCGTTCCAATTAAAATAGTTCTTTTTTTTAAGTGATTCCAGGTTGTAAAAATATAATTATATACATATGGTTTTTCGTAGGGAATATTTCGTCTCGTTAAAAATTCTCATAGAAGATGATCGACGCGAAGTTATGATTGGAAACGGTAAAATAAATATTTATACCATAAATATTGATCCGCTAACGCAAGGCAAAATTTTTAAGCAGAGGGTGCTTTTAAAATACTCGACCATTTTTTATTCAGTCGATGTACGCCGTCTAATCAAATTCGAACTTTGGCAAACAGTTTTATAAAAATAATGAATTCTTCGGGAGATAAAGAAGACGTTGTTATGTACATGTGGTACCGGAAGATGAAGAGAAGAAGAAAACGTAATTGTTGGGTTCATCCTTACATTACGCGTAACGTAAACAATAGATTATTCATTTCGGCAAGAGAACTCCAACTTGACGATGCAAAATTTTTGGCGTTTTATAGAATTCTGCCTACATTTGGTCGAGATAATTTCCGTGAAAGAAAATTCCTCATTCATTCTTTATTCAATTCCATCGATTTTCAATTATTGCGTACTCAACCTACAGTGACTGACAAAAAGATCGGAACACCTGTGGAAAGAAACTGTTGTAGATAGAAAGGAGACGTAGGAAAAGGAAGAAAATGAAAAGGTTCTTGACACACGTCAAGAAAATTGCACAAATCGCCTAACCAAAAGGTCCAAATACAAATGCAAATGAAAAAAAGTGAATTTATTGCGAGACAAAATGATCGGAACACTCCATGAAAGCCCAATACTGAGCTACCTTCAATATTCACGCTACCTTCAAACACGGCGGACGTAGCGTCATGGTCTGGGGATGCTTAGTGCTGCGGGGTCGGCGAATTAGTTTTTATCGAAAATGTGATGACTAAGGAGTCTTACGTTGAGCTACTCCGGGCGAGTTTACCACCGAGTATCGAAAAATTAGGGTTGCCGCACGATTACGTTTTCTTTCAAGTTAATGACCCCAAACATCACATTATGCGCGTATGTGGCTTTTATACAACACCCCCAAAGTCCTCGACACAGCAGCCCAGAAAAAATTCCTAAACCATTGCTGAAGCTGAAGGAGGAAGGGTCTGCAGGCTTCCATCTGCCTTTGCCTACATGGAAGACTCTAAACCGGCTTAGAACGGGGGTAACTAGGTGCAAGTCAAATCTCATGCGATGGGGGTACAGCGAAAATGATACAGGGTGCGCCAGAGAAACTTACTTATTTGAAAAAATTCCCGCGCGATGAGTTGTGGGGGTAGAGGGTCGAGAGGGGGCGCATCTGGAGGGGGACGTTCCCAAGATTGTTTCTTCCTCCAGTCAGTTGCCAGTATGCTCTGGTCTAGAGAGCAGCGTGCCTTCGCAGTCGAGAGCTTCTTTTCTAACGGTCGCTCACTTGTTGCCACGCAACGTGCCTTCCGCGCTCGCTTTGAAATTCCTCCTCACAGACTCGTTCCTGGCCGTAATTCGATTCTGTCGTGGGTTAACTCATTTCGGAAGTGTGGAAGTATCGCTCAACCCAGAAATGGATGTCAACGGACCATCAGAACTCCGGAAAATATCGAAAGACTGAGGCAGTCACTTGCGCGTTCTCTCCCGGCGTTCGGCTCGCAAACACGCAGCTGCTATGGGAATTTCTGACACTACTGTTCGAAGAATTCTCCATGAAGACCTTCAATTTCATCCCTTTAAATTAGCTGTTGTGCAAGAATTAATTGAACGCGATTTTGTTGCCCGTCAAAATGCATGTAAAATGCTGATTGACAACCTGCCTGAAGACGCGGTCGTTTTTTCAGTGACAAGGCTCACTTCCACATTTCCGGCTGCGTCAACAAGCAAAACATGCGGTATTGGTGTGGTGTAAATCCGCGGAGCTTCACCAGAAGCCACTTAATTGTGAGCGAGTTACTGTCTGCGACGTCTGTAATGGGAATAATTGGTCCTTATTTTTTTGAAGAAAACGAACGCTCAGTTACCGTGAATGGAGCTCGTTACAGGAGCATGATCGAGGAATTTTTCTTCCAAGAATCGAAGAAATGAACGTTAGGAACGTGGTTTCAGCAAGATGGAGCCACAGCACACACAGCACAAGACTCAATGAATTTGTTGCGACAACATTTCCCCGACCGCCTCATCTCTCTCAGAGGCGATCTCCAATGGCCGGCACGATCTCCAGATTTAATTCCATGCGATTTCTTTTTATGGGGTTATTTGAAATCCCTGGTTTATGCTGATCGACCACGGACCATAGCCCACCTCAAGAACAACATTCGCGACGCCATTGCCAACATACCGATTGATATGCTGCAAAGAGTGGATAAGAATTTCAAAAATCGACTTCATCAGTGTATGCGCAATGGGGGTCGCCATTTATCCGATGTCATTTTTCAGACTGCATGAAAATAAAATTGGGATATTGTATTCTAAAATAAAAAAAAATTAAAACAATATCAGCAGTACTTTTGTTTTTATTGACCTTTCAAATAAGTAAGTTTCTCTGGCGCACCCTGTATATGCGACTGTGGGTTGACACAGAATAATGACCATCTTCTGACCTGTCCCAACTTAAAACAAATTGTAGAATGGAGGATTTAATTTTAGTAAATGACAAAGCAATAGATGTGGCTAATTTTTGGAGGTCGAGAATTTAAATTGGTGGTTTCCAGACTCGATAGAAGAAGAAGCAGCCCAGAGTCCGGATCTTAATCCCATCGAAAATTTATGGGACCATCTTGATCGTCAGATCCGTCAACATACGATCTCTAGTAAATCTCAGCTGAAGCAAGTCCTCCAAGAAGAATGGAGTCGAATTACGTCGGCCTACACCCACAGAGTTGGTAAAATCGATGCCCGAACGATTGCGTGATGTCATTAATGCCGAAGGAGGACATACGCGTTATTAATTCCTGATTTTTTGTTAATTTTTGGTGCACATTGAATCGATGTTCCTGTTCGCGCATTCCTAACCACCTCGGTAATACACATTCAAATATTACCAAAAAAAAGGAGAGCAAACCATAAAGAGCAAGACGCGCTGAACGCACTTTCTAGTACGAGTTACGGACCTGCCTATTTACGAAGCAATAGAAGAAAGTGCAACTCTGCATCCACGTGCGATCGTCGCATCAATAGACTGCGCAAGCGTGACGTCACCACCAACGAAATGTCAAAAGCAGTTTCCAAACAAACATTTAATTGCATTGAAAAGCCCATAAGCGATTTTTTGAAAGCGTATATTTCGAAGATTGAGATTTCTATCACTTTGAAAGTTCTTTGATGGTAAGCCCCACTGTTTTATCTTTCAATTGGTATAAATATGTATAAATGAACTAATAGTAAGGGTTGTGCGGCACTAAAAAAGCCTACTTGATGTTGTACTCTTTTATTGATGTCGACGTTTCGATCTGATTTCAGACCTTCATCAGGACGAAACTAAAACAAAATATATCGTCCTTGATGATGTTATGTACATAGATAAAATATTATACAGCACTCACATAATTGAGTTAATAAAAAACCTGCTTATCACATCCAAAACAGTGAGTCATCCTCGTTCATCGAATAATGACCACGAAAACCTAAGGAATACAATGAAATGGATAATATAACAAAACAAGAGGATATACATACTCAAATGAGCCCAGAAAACAACTAACTCGTCAACAAAATTAACCACGTCGAATTCGAAACACATTCATGCATATTACCATCTAGAAATTTCCGCGTAACGACGTCAACCGTTGATATTCGATATAAATATAAGAAAACCGAAACATTCACCTGGCGTGCATATACTACCCAAACAATCAGTCTTTCATAAATTTTACCAAATAAGAATATATATTACTGACGTTTCTTATGTCTGCTCTATTATTCATATTATCAGGGTGTTTCTTTATTTCCAGCATCTCCAAGAGTACTCGCTTCCTAGTGTTCTTTTCCGTCTTCAAGATCTCCACCCCATCGTAATCCATCACATGTCCTGTATGTCTGCAATGTTGAGCCAGAGCACAACTCTTCGTCACAATTTTGGTGTCACTTCTATGTTGAATAATTCGCTTTTTTAGTTGTTGAGTCGTCTGTCCAATATATGACAAATTGCAGCCCGAACACGGTATCTTGTATACGACATCACTCATTTTTTCTTTTTCAATCTTAGTCTTAGTCGAGCTAAACAATTTTCTTGTCTTGAAGTCGTTACGAATTGAAATCCTAATGTCATCACTTCTTAAAATTCTAGTAAGCTTCGACGTCAGACCATCAATGAGTGGCAATGTTGCAGTGCATCTTACCTCCCCAACTACTCGATTCGCATCCGCTACCCCATTCGGAGAGCGGTCTAAAGTCACATCGTTGTTCAGCACCCTTCCCCCATTAAAGATCAATCTCTTCAACAACGCCTCTGGATATCCGTTTCCCTGCATGATATTGTAAAGCAGTTTATAGTTTTTTTGAAGAAAAATTGGGTTATGACTCATAATAATTAACTTTCTCTCTGTTAATAAAATATTATTATTTTTGTTTTCAGATAATTATGGCTCGTGTAATGAAGTTTAGTGCTATAGTAGACTTTTTCACAGCAGCTGGTGAAAAAAAATTGAACTCTGTTGAATACGGACAAGTGACAACATTTATATTTAATGCACATACTCGTGCCATAAAGGCAAAAATATTTGCTTCCATGAAAAACAAAGTTTATGATATTGAGGTAAGTTTATTTCACGTGTAATATGAATGTATTATTTCATCAATTATTTTTACTAAAATAAATTGGTGGTATGACAGGGATTTCCATATTATTCGAAACTTATTCCTCCTAAGTCCATTAGCTGCAGGTAAAGGTGCAACCCAAACGTGTACTGGAAGCAATAAATATTTTACAACGTCATGAAAATAAAACAACCCAGCAACCTAATCTCCCTTAAGCCGGCGACTGACTATAGGCGAACGCCGTAATGTAATTGTAAATTCGCCAGTCAATCGCACAAACGAACCCCGAACCGAGCATTCGGGGTGAACATCTGGGCGATCCATCGGCGGTCGGTTTTTTGCCGAACATCTTTGATGGTTACATTACAAGTCAGTCGCCACTTTGGGCGGTGAAATGATAACTGCAACTGAAATCAGTGTTTGATCACAGGAAAAAATCATAAGTTTAATCGAGAGTTATATGTACCAACGTTTGGCTCTCTTTTTCTTCAGAACTTTATAAGAATTGCCGATAACAAAGTCCGACATCGTCGATAAGTTGCGGAATACTACTCCAAACGGAACGCCCGAAAATGTGGCGCGAACGTTCGTTAAAACTGTTCTGCTCAAGTCAGTCGCCACTTCACGTAATGTAACGCAAATCCAAATGAAGACAAAGAATTAGCCACAACAACTACTAAACGAGATTCTTTTTGGTACGAATTTGATAAAAAAAAAATTGTCATCTGTGGGCGTGACACCAATATTATCACGATCTGTATTGCGGCAATACAATGAGGATAAAGAAATACCTAGGCAAGGAAATTCGCTGGAATGGTGGAATAAAAGGACAGTGTTGTATCCCAAATTAGCCGAATTGGCGAAAAAATATTTAAGGGTAATGGCAACATCGGTCCCTTCAGAGAGAATTTTTTCAAAATCGGGGCAAATATTATCCGAAAAACGGGCATCTTTGAAGCTGAAACGCGTTGAGAAATTATTATTTCTACACTCGAATCAAAGATTTTTATACTGATTTTTCAATATGTTGAGTTTTCATATCTCATGTTATTTTGTACCATTTATTCTATAATTTCTTTTTCCATTGATACCTATATATTTTAATTCATGTAACACTCATTAAATAGTTTAAATACATATGTTCTTATAAACAATATTACCTTATTTATTCATATTGGTTGTCCTCGGTCTGTTGACATTCATTTCTCAAGGTATGATTTTGTTCATTTATCAATGAAGAATATTCTAATTTTCTATAGTTTCTTGAAAAGTTACATTAAATTTTCATTATTTTTCACGAGTTACAAATAATCATTACATTTTCTCAAAATTTTTACAGCCATAATTTATCGTATGTGTGGTTCATTATCCTTTGCAAATTATCCACCGCACGTCGTGGAAATATAACTCTATTACTATATGAGTAAATCAACTCTTCCGAGTTCCAACGGTACGCACCTGAAATTCGCCTTCTCTCTTTTCGGTAAAGAGAAAAGACGCGACGCAAGTAACTACATATATCCCTACCTGAAATAAAAGTCATTGCTAATGGATACATAAAGTTCGAACATCGGATCGAATACAGAGCTTCGGCGCAATATCCAGAAGTAACGAATCGGTACTCAGTAACGATACCAATCTCAAAGTAACGATTCGTTACTTCGAACCTGTAGGCTTAGTGCGAGTTTTGATTCGATCTCGATGCCGTGTAAGTAAACGCGAATTAGTAGGGAAATTTATCAGCGCCGCATAGTGGTCACTTTTAAAACAAATTTTCCGAGTGCGAGATTCAAATGTTTATTTCACGAAACGTGACTTATCGAATAATACGTTAAATCGAAGCGTTTCGGCATTTTTGCGAGTGCCAGTTACATTTACTACCGTTAATGCGACGACTTCGTCGTTTGCGTATTAGGTTTGCCTTCACCAAGATTTTTATAGTGAGAGCGCTCGCTTGCTTATTCGTTCTCGATAAGTTTTGTTGATTTTCGTTCATTAAAGATGGAATTGCGCAATATTTTTGCTTGGAAGATGTTGTCGGTACCTTCGGATCGAGATGATCATAATGATATGTGCCGTATTGGTTCCCAAAGTCGACTTCTTAAGAATCCGCTATTGGATCTTATCGAAAGCGAATTTAGGCGGAATTATCGTTTTTCGAAATAACTTTTTTGTTTTTCATGTGAAGAGAAGCTAAGAACAAATGCAAGATCTTTACAACGGGTTACCCTGGAATTGAAGGTGTCGCTCCTGTATGTATTCGGGCTGCTTTCTTTTCGTGTTATTTTTAAAATCGCTCCAGACCTTATATAAGTAATTACATTATTTAAAAATAATAAATGATCTACTTTACCGAAAATACAATATTATAGCATACTTTTTCCACTTTTCTGTGGTTTTGTATCGCCACTCCCGTCACTGTTCAAAAGGGTTGTTATTTCTTCCCACAACTGCAAGGATTTCATTCGCCCTTTTGAACACGATGATGGTTTAGTTATATCTCCATGTCTAATTAAAACACACAATAATTTATCACAACTTCACTTTAACAATCGGCAATCAATTTCACAAATATATTTACTACTATCTCTTCCATAAACGTAACAAGTATTTCGAATTGTTGCGGACTCGTTTTCATTTTTAAAATTCGTGTTCACTCACCGAAATCAATTTTACGTCTATGGTCTCAAATAACGATAGTGTTAGGGCGACCGTCCATATAGGCGATTTAAGTTGCATGAGAGCAAAAAATGGTCTAGCTCTAAAAGTACCCAACTACCAGATATTCGATTTTTGACACTTTTACGATACACGCTTGAGAAAGGTTCAATTTATGGGAATTTCGGACTGGATATCCTTTTCATTCAGACTACATAAAACTATTGCTCAATCCAAATTAAATTGAAAGTGAACCTGTACACGACGTATTTTTCGCTTTCGTAAAAAATATACTCCACATCTTGCATTTCTTGCCTTTATACCTATGTATATGAGTACATAGCGAGAGTCTGAATGAAAATTCCCATAAATCGAACCATTCTCAAGCGTGCATCCTAAAAGGGTCAAAAATCGAATATCTGGTGGCTGGGTACTTTTCGAGGTAGGCCATGTTTGCTCCCATGCAACTTGAATCGCCTATATATATATATACACGGTCGCCCTTAGAACCCTCGTTCTAGCGGGTAACCCAAACAATTTTTGTCCCACCTAATCATAATTTATTACTTTAACGTAAACAAAATCGGAAAGGTTTTTTTGAGTTACAAAATACATTCTTCAAGTTTTATTCTATAAATCTCAAGTTAAAAGTTGAAAATATATCACTCAACATCACTGGCTACCTTTATATCGCTCGCAATAAATAGTGAGTAAACGGTTTGCGAATCGAATATTCGCGATAGTACTCGCACTCGCATCTATTCATATTACGACGCGACCATCGGATTCTCGACGTACGGCATCGAGAAGTTACTCGATCATCGAATAAAACTCGCACTAAGCCTACTGCTTGAAAAAGTTATGAAGAGAATTTTGCGAGAACGAAACCCTTTATTATTTATTTAGCTCTTCTTTTCTATTTTGGAATACAAAGGGAACGGACATTCGATATTTTAGGTTTCCAAAAAACAGGCAGGTTGCCTTAGAATGGCTTAGTGCTTGCAACAGGAATGATGAGTTAATTTTCAGGCATGGTAAGTTTTGGGAAGAACACATTTATTTAAAATCAATGTTTGAGGTTAGATTGTAAATTAATCGTATTACTTTTTAGGAGCTGTTTGTTCGGTGCATTTCGCGGCAAGTGCGTTCGAGTTGTCTATGAGGTACAGGTTGATGAATTATCTTCCCGAAAAGGTGCGAATTTTAAAATCTGATGCGGTTCCTACCCTGTTGTTGCGGAATGTGAGAAATAGTAGAGAAGGAATGATTGATGAAAGGCGTGAGTGTGATGATTAGGTGGAGGAAGTGCCAGGACTTCCGCTGCTGAGCGGAAGATGTGTTAGAACCAATAGTTGTTGATCAAGTACAGCAACCTATTGGTAATGAATGAGTATGTACTGATAAATAATTTGAATCAAAGTGAACTCTATTTATTTATAAATTTTAGATATTTTATTGAAAATTAGATGTTGAAAAAGAAAGGGAATGAACTAGAAGAAAAAATTAAAAAATTGAAAGCAGAAAATAAATTGCTCAGAGAGGAAGGACCAGAACAAATGAAGACAATTTTTACACCTAGACAAATAAAAGCATTGTTGAATCCAGGAAAGAAAGTGGGAAAATGGGCTATAGAAGATACTGCCGCAGCAATTTCTTTACGAAGCGTAAGTCCTAGAGCTTACCTTAAATCACCTTAAATTACGTTACCTCAAATCTCAGGGATATCCTCTACCTGCACTTTGCACGCTTCGTAGATGGGGATGTCAGCTTAATTTGGATCAAGGTGTTTTAGAAGATGTGTTAGAGATAATGAAAAATAAGGCAAAGTCAATGACTGAAATGGAACGATTAACTGTTACATTATTTGAAGAAGTGTGTATTTCTAATCAAATGGATATTGACAAGTTATCACAACAAAAGATAAGACCACATAAAACTTGTCAAATAATAATTATATATATTATGTATTAGTGAAATGATTTTGTTGCATATTAACTATTTGTAAATTTCATCTGTATGTTGGTTTATCCACGTAAATAACTACTGTAACATTAATATTGTAATTTTTGTAATAATACGCATCTTGTCCCGGATAAGTGTCTTGCAAATGTTCTTGAGATATATCAGTTATAAGTATTATATATATGTGAATTATTCTGTTACATATTTGTTAATAATATATTTTTATTTATCTGTGTAAATGAATACTGTAATATTAAATCCGTCATTTTTTGTAATGATACATTTTTCATTATTCTAACCAATGTGTATTAATTATATTATTTTGAATACTTGAATAGTTTCTTCTTCACATATGTGCATGGTCAAGTGAAAAACTATCTGTTAATAAATTATTTTTCATATGACATTTCATAATATTGTTTAAAACTCTTATTACCTTTTTTTTTGAAATGACTCTTTATAATAAATAAATAAATCTTGTTCGTTATAGTACTTGTTCACGCATTATTCACGTCTATTGTAAAACCCTGTCGTTCGACTACCCTTTGAAGGGAAGGAGAACGCAGGTACTATTTTTATCAAGAGTTGTTAACAGACCGTCGACAGGAACGGTAGTACCTAGAAGTTCGCTGTGCACGAACGATTCATTTTGTTAGATTAAACATTGTTACCAGCACTTGGTTTCATCGTTATTGGTTTGTGAGTATCCACAAAAAACTCTCTGGTCCTTCGTGTCTTTACCGTGCCGAATTAGTTTGAATCACAAGCAAAAACATTGGTCCTTCGGGCCGGATAACCAGCAACACATATAGAATCATATAACCAGCAACAAATTTGACATCATCAACATACCTGGAATCATCACCATCATCATTCGACATTTAACAAATCTTGGATTCACACAACATCAAATTGACGTCACGTTTAACTGAGTAAGTGTTTCCTTTATAATCATCCAAACCTACCAGTATTTTACCTTGACCTTAAATTCTGTTTTCCTTAAAGCGATTCGAAATAAATACAATGGCCGATTATTCAAAATTAAAGTCAGAAAAGCGTGCTATTAAATCGAAGTTCACTAAAACCAAAACATTTTTTGAAAATTTAATTGCTACATCCGGGAATCGAACACCACCACTTGGTAGTTTAACAGAACTGGAACAGAGATTGAATCAGATCGAAACGTTACATGGTAAAATTGAACAATTACATGTTGAATTAACGTATCAATTAGAGCTTCAGGAAAAGATGAAGCGCAAATAGACGAACTAGATACAGAAATTGATGAATTTACCTCTTCCTTTTTCACACTCAAATTTGAAATTAAAAATTTTCTGGATAAATTTCGAATTTGTCAAAGTAATTCCATATCTCAAATAAAAAACGATTCATATCAAACAGCGAATAGTAGTAGTATCAAACTCCCGACGATCGAATTGCCTAAGTTTAATGGAGCATATGACCAATGGACATCATTTTTCAATTCATTTAATTCATTAGTTCATGAGAAACAACACATTTCCACAGTCGAGAAATTCTATTATTTAAAATCATGTCTTAAAGGTGGTGCTAGTAAAATAATCGAACATCTGCCGATTTCAGATGAAAATTACAATATTGCTATAGCATTATTAAAAGAACGGTTCGACAACAAAACCAGTTAATCCAAAATTTATTTCAATCGTTATGGAATATTCAAAAATAAACAAAGAATCATTTTCTTCTCTTCGTGAGTTAACGGATAATGTTTCACGCATTACTAAATCACTGGAAAGCGCAGCAAACCCCGAAGAGTTATATAATAACTTAATTATTTGCATAATAAAATCAAAATTGGATCAAACAACATCGAGAGACTGGGAATCGTTAAACAATAGCAACGCCTATATCGCAGATTTTGTAGCCTTTCTGAATGGGCAATGCAAATTGCTGGAATCAATAGATGTGAATAATCGTCAGAAAACCGATCCTCAAAAAAATATCAAATCATTCGTGACTCATTCTTCAAAATCAAATTCCTTTCAACATACTAAACAACCGTTAGACAAATGCCCAATATGTACAGGTAACCATTTAATTTATTATTGTACCACATTTTTAGATCTAGATATAAATGCCCGGATAGCAAAGGCAAAAGAATTTCATTTATGCATTAATTGTTTACGAAAGGGTCATTCTGTCAAAAACTGTTCTTCCAAACATAATTGTAGATATTGCGAAAAAAGGCACAATTCATTGTTGCATTTAAATCGAGACTGTCAAGTAAAAACTGAGCAACCGACTACTAGCGTCACTGAAGCAACTAATTGCAATCATTCGAAAATGTCAGCTTCTCATCAAGTGTTATTATCAACGGCAAAGGTTAAAGTAGTCTATAATGGTAAATCAGTTATTGCGAGAGCCCTTTTAGATATGGGATCTCAATCAAATTTTATCACTACGGATCTATGTAAAAAATTGAATGCGCCAATGCATGAAATCGATATTTCCGTCAAAGGGATCAATGAAACAAGTTCAATGATTAAGTTCAAATCTACTGTTATTTTACAATCTCAAAGTAGTAACTATAGAACAACCATAAATTGTCTGGTTCTTGACAAGATAACAGGTTCGGTACCAAACGAACCCTTAAACCGGACGTACTTAAACATCCCCAGTAATATAAAACTAGCCGACAAAGACTTCCATAAAACAAATACAATAGATTTACTATTGAATGCTGAAATATTTTGGGAAATACACTGCAATGGCACTATTTATTTAGGTAATAAAAACCGGTTCTCCAGAAAACATTGTTAGGATGGATACTAGGTGGATCGTTAAGTTCTAATACAAATACATTTATATCGTCAAATACGAACACATTTTGCAATCAAATTGATAAGGAGATAAAAGATTTTGGGAAATTGAAAATTTTGTTACACCTAATTCCATTAGTTACAATCAAGAAGAAGAATTTTGTGAACAACACTTCGTTCAGTCTACAGTAGTCAACACACAAGGTAGATTTGTAGTGTCCATTCCATTCAAAAAACCAACCACAATGCTTGGTGAATCACGTGATATTGCATTATCAAGGCTACTCGCTCTTGAAAGGAAATTGAACTGTAATTATTTACTCAAATCTGAATATACTAAATTTATCGAAGAGTATGAATCTTTGGGACATATGAGTAAAATCGACGAAACGAAAGTTGGTAGAAATACATACTACTTGCCTCATCATGCAATCATTAAAGAATCCAGTATAACCACAAAATTGCGGGTGGTTTTCGACGCTTCGTGCAAGACGAGCTCGGGTTTTTCCTTAAATAATTTGTGTTCCGTCTGCGTCGCAAACGCAGTACGGAACTATTGTTCGATTTATGGCACCCCGGTCCTTCCGAGAAATCCGACCGGGGCCTTCAAGCTTCCTGTTGGGTTTCTAGTTCGTTTTTATTATCATTCTTTCGTTTGTAACGTCCAGCGACGCATCGCTCTTCTCTTTGTAAAATAAAGCGTGAAAAAACATTTTCTGGTCCTTCGGAAAACTCACAAACACACATCAACGCGACATTTTTTGGTCCTTCGGGCCGGATTGTAGTAACCAGTGAACGCTATCGAATTACAACATCATCGAACAACAAAAACTTCGCTATTACCGAAAGAAGGAATCATCAAATATCGTATCATCGTATATCAACGGACCACGGCCGGCGGTTTCCAATACAAACAATCGAAGTTTTCACCATACAATCAAGGATCGATCAAAACGAGAATACCAGGGTGAGTTAGAGATCGAATACATTATCCTAGATTTTCATTTCCTTGTTGACTCGATTTTGTTGAAACGGTGGAAATATGCCTAAAACATTAGTACTCAAACGCTCAAACATAAAAAGCAGATTAACCAGATTTAATGCGTTCGTTGATAAATTCTCAGATTTAGACAATATCGTAGAGCTTCAAAAACGTCTTGAAAAGAACGAATCTTTGATGGACGAATTTGAAAATATTCAATTCGAAATCGAAACACTTACCGATAATATCGAACAAGCTGATGAGAGAAATGATTTTGAGAATGCTTATTATAGAGCTATTTCTAAAGCCCAGTCCGTTATAAATGCGCGAAACGAACAAAATAAAACCCCAAATTCCGTTAGCTCCGAAAGTGCTAGTGGTGGTTCGAGGGAGCAAATCCCGGTAAGATCGGCTGTTAAATTGCCCGATATCAGCCTACCGCGTTTTGACGGAAACTTAGCAAATTACATCGAATTCGTCGATACGTTTACGTCTTTAATCGATAACAACGACTCGCTATCATCGGTACAAAAATTACATTATTTAAAATCGTGTTTAGTCGGAGAAGCTGCGAAAATCGTGCAGTCACTGAAAACAACCGACGACAATTATCGGGTAGCGTGGGAACTAATAAAGGGACGGTTCGAAAATAAACGTGCAATCATGAATCAACATTTAAAATCTCTTTTTGAAATTCCTAACGTAAATAAATCATCGCCCGATGAATTACGTAGTTTTTCGTACAATATATCGAAGGAAATTCGTTGTTTGGAAACCTATAAAGAATCGAATGTAAACTGGAACGACATCGTGCTTCTGTTCTTACTATCCTCAAAATTGGATCAGTCGTCGAAGTTAGCATGGGAAAATTATCTTCAGAATGCAGATTCTGGCGAGTTTCCCAAATTAACCGAATTCATGGATTTTATATCATCGCGAAGTCAAATGTTAGTTAACGCATATTCAAATCAAAATTTCACACAACAAACCAACCGTCAAAAGGTCAGGTTAGAAAATTCAAGGCATGAAACCAATCGTAGGTGGAATGCATCAAATAATCGCAACGATTATAGGGGACCATCATATAACAATATTTCTACAGCAACCCCCGTATACGATTCAGGAAATAAATTCAAACCGCAGTGTCCCATTTGTCAACAAGCGCATTACATTTTTAAATGCGACAAACTTAAATCACAAACCGTGGAAAAACGTATTAGTGAAATCCAAAAATTGAATTTATGTTCAAATTGTTTGCGATCAAACCATTCGGTAGAAAATTGTACAGCATCTAAATGCAGACGCTGCGGTGGGAAACATAATACAATGCTCCATATCGAAATAACGAAAAATACAAAGGAAAATCAAGAAAAATCGAAAGAATCTGAATCATTCCCCGCGGATCATAGTTTAAGCACAAATTGTAACGAGGTAGGGACTTCGACGTCCTTACTTTCAACGGCAATCGTGTATGTCATTGACAGAAACCGACAACGTGTTGCAGCTAGGTGTCTCTTAGACAATGGAAGTCAAAGTAATTTCATAACATCCAAATTGGCGAAAAAATTAGCGTCTCTTAATCCATTTATTGATCATGACAATCTGCTACGCGTAGGGGGACGATTAACAAATTCGAATCTCTCGTACGATCGTAAATTTCCCATTTTACTACCAAAGGAGCACGTCTTTACTCGTTTGGTCATTGAGTATGAGCATAAACGTACCTTACATGGAGGTGTTCAAACCGTCCACGCGTCAATCAGATCAAAATTCTGGATACTCAATGGAAGAACCACAGTACGGAAACATGTTCGCAATTGCATTTCATGCTTTAAGGTTAAACCATCATCCATGCAACCCATCATGGGAAATTTACCTTCGTCGCGGACGACTCTTGTTCGACCATTTTTGACGTGCGGAATCGATTTTGCTGGTCCGATTTCCGTAAAGGAGGGAGTCTTACGAAGAAGCAAATTGATCAAAACGTACATCGCTTTGTTCATTTGCTTTGCGACTAAAGCGATACATGTGGAGCTAGTCGGAGATCTATCAACGGATGCATTTTTGAATGCCTTGAAGCGATTTATCGCAAGACGTGGACTTTGTCAAAATATTTACTCCGATAACGCAAAAAATTTTGTAGGGGCAAACAATCATTTAAAAGCGATTTATAAACGTTTGTCAAGCGTACTTAGGGATCCATCTGCTCAACATTTTTTAACTGACAACCAAATTAAATGGCACTTCATTCCTCCCCGAGCCCCAAACTTCGGTGGTCTCTGGGAGGCATCCGTAAAGCTTGTAAAAACCCACTTAGTCCGAGTGATCAAAGATACAAAATTATCATATGAATCATTGTACACCGTCTTAACACAAATCGAGTCAATAGTCAACTCTCGCCTATTTGCCCACTATCCGAAGATCCCTCCGATCTCGAGGCTCTAACACCAGCGCATTTCATCATTGGCACACGAATGAATGGAATCGTGGAAGAAGAGGTCGGCGCAATAAATATTAATCACATAAAACTATATCGACAAGTAGAACGTATGCGGCAACACTTCTGGACCAGGTGGTCGAAAGAATACATCCACAACCTTCAGCAAAGGTCCAAGTGGAAGTTCGATAACGACTGCAACATCAGTATTGGAGCAATGGTGCTGCTGAAGGAGGATGGTGTTCCTCCACTCCACTGGAAACTGGGACGAGTACAAGTTCTTCATCCAGGAAGTGACGGGGTGATCCGCGTAGTTACCGTTAAAACGACATCGGATTGCCTCAACGACCAGTCAATAAAGTTTGTGTCCTCAGGGTTGAAAATTAGACATTTCAAGGCCGGCGGTATGTTCCGTCTGCGTCGCAAACGCAGTACGGAACTATTGTTCGATTTATGGCACCCCGGTCCTTCCGAGAAATCCGACCGGGGCCTTCAAGCTTCCTGTTGGGTTTCTAGTTCGTTTTTATTATCATTCTTTCGTTTGTAACGTCCAGCGACGCATCGCTCTTCTCTTTGTAAAATAAAGCGTGAAAAAACATTTTCTGGTCCTTCGGAAAACTCACAAACACACATCAACGCGACAATTTGCAAGCCGTGGGACCTACAATCCAAGGAACACTCTTCTCTGTTCTACTGAGATTTAGATCATATAAATACGTGATTAGTGCCGATATAGCAAAAATGTATCGGTAAATTTTGCTAAAACCCGAGCAAAGGAAATTTCAGTTAATTTTATGGCGAAACCAAAATACTCAGAAAATCGAAACCTTTCAGTTAAATACCGTAACATATGGGACAGCGTCGGCACCTTTTTTGGCCATAAGATGCCTTAAAGAATTGTCATTGAAATTCAAAGAATCATTCCCAATTGCATGCACCAAAATAGCCTCAGATTTTTATGTGGACGATTTATTAACAGGTAGTGATACCATAGAAGACGTTATACAACTAAAAGAAGATATAACAACCATATTATCAAGTAGGGATTTGAATTAAGAAAGTGGTTGTCAAATGATGAAAGAATTCTTTCAAAAATCATACGAATTCGAACCAAATTATGTTAGAAATTCCGTCCGATACTCTCGCAACGAAAACACTCGGAGTGTGGTGGAATTCTCAGACCGACGACCTCCGCTATTCCATTGGAGATTTCAATAATCAAAGAAGTATAACAAAGCGCACCATTTTGTCTGTAGCAGCACAGATTTTCGATCCTTTAGGACTTCTCTGCCCGTCGACGTTAATACCAAAATTAATCATCCAAAAAATATGGTCGCTCAAATTATCATGGGACGAATCCATTCCCAGTGTTCTTCAACATGAATGGATCACTTTCCGAAACCAATTGTCAATATTCAATTCTTTACGTATTCCCCGGTATGTAATTACTCCTCATTCTAAAATAGAACTGCATGGCTTTTGCGACGCGTCAGAGAAAGCTTACGGCGCTTGCATCTATTCAAGGAGCATCTCTGAAGACGAATGCAAGACAATTTTGTTATGCGCCAAATCGCGAGTAGCTCCTCTAAAAACAATTAGCTTACCACGGCTAGAGCTTTGTGCAGCCTTATTGCTAGCAGAACTCTATGAAAACGTAAAGGCATCATTAAACATAGACTATTCAGACGCATATTTTTGGACTGACTCAACAATTACATTAAGTTGGATCAAATCTGACTCAAACAAATGGAAAACCTTTGTAGCTAACAGAGTTACAGAAATTCAACGAATTACAAGATCAAAGAATTGGATTCATGTATCCACCCATGAAAACCCCGCAGATTTAATTTCTCGCGGTTTAGAGCCAAACAAGATAATGAAATCAAAATTATGGTGGCATGGACCGCATTGGCTCAACGAAAACTGTACGCTTCCAATATGTCTTGATATAGAGCCGACAGATCTCGAAAAACGATCTAATAAATTTGTTTTATTGCAAACAAGTAACAATTTTTGAATTTTTAAATTACTCTTCTTACCGCAAGCTGCAACGAGTCTTTGCGTATTGTTTCAGATTTTTAAATAACATTAAAGGTAAAGGTAGAACGATTGGTCCACTAACGGTTGGAGAAATAGAAATATCATCAATTTTTCTGATTAAAGGTGCACAAAATCAATCTTTTACATCAGATATCGAACGTTTAAAAATGTGGAAGGTTTACATAAAAAGCAAAATTTTATCGTTAAATCCATTCTTGGATGAACATGGTTTACTAAGAGTAGGTGGCAGGATCAATAAATCCATGTATAATTATAACAAAAAGTACCCCATACTTTTAGACTCTTCCCATCATTTAAGTCAGTTAATCGCGAGGCAATATCATCTGGACCTACTACATTGCGGGCCAACCATGCTATTGTCATCATTACGTGAACAATTTTGGCCAATATCAGGTCGTAATCTGTCAAGGAAAATCGTGCGACAGTGCGTAATATGTTTTAGAGCGCAACCAAGAACTGTTAATCCAATTATGGGATCCTTACCATCAGGAAGGGTTAACCCTGCACCCCATTTTACAACTGTGGGGTAGACTATGCAGGACCTTATTTAATCAAGGCTAGTTTAATTAGAAACACAAAATACATAAAATCGTATATCTGTTTGTTCATATGTTTCGTTACGAAGGCAATTCATCTAGAGTTGGTATCTTCATTGACTACAGAATCATTCTTAGCTGCATTGAAGAGATTCATTTCCGTAGAGGCAAACTGAGAAATATTTATTCCGACAATGGAACAAATTTTGTTGGAGCTGCGTCAGAGTTAAAGTCATTTCTGAACGATGACACAAGTGTCAAAAATATTCAGGAGTTTAACACCACACGGGGTATTCATTGGCATTTTATCCTCCACGTTCGCCTCACTTCGGAGGTCTCTGGGAAGCTGGGGTAAAATCGGTGAAAAATCATATTCATAGAATCGTTGGAGACTCACATTTATCGTACGATCAACTGTATACATTTTTAACCCAGGTGGAAGCCATTTTGAATTCACGGCCATTGTCTTCCTTATCCACAGATCCCAATGATTTTTCTCCTTTAACCCCCGCACACTTTCTCATTGGACGTGCTATGACGTCCTATCCAGAAGCCGATCTCACCATGACGTCGCCAAATCGGTTAAGTCACTACGAAAGGGTGCAAAAAATGACTCAACATTTCTGGGGAAGGTGGACCAAAGAATATATCGCAGAATTGCAAGGCCGTAATAAATGGAAAACCAATCAAACGAAAGATTTGTACCAAAAGGATGCTCTCGTAATCGTGAAAGAAGACAATGTTCCCCCATTCAAGTGGCAGTTAGGGCGAATCGTCGAGGTACACTTAGGAAGTGATGACATAGTTCGGGTAGTTTCCGTCCGGTTATCCAACCACACAGTGATCAAACGCGCAGTGTCAAAACTTTGTATATTGCCAGTTAACATGTAATTTTATTCATTTATTTTTTGGTTTACAATTATTCATTAATATGTTTCATTTGTTTATACGCATTTATGTATTTTTTCCATCTCTTTATTTATGTATTTTTTTTTTTTTGAAACCTCTTGGTTTCAACGCGGGCGGCATGTTCACGCATTATTCACGTCTATTGTAAAACCCTGTCGTTCGACTACCCTTTGAAGGGAAGGAGAACGCAGGTACTATTTTTATCAAGAGTTGTTAACAGACCGTCGACAGGAACGGTAGTACCTAGAAGTTCGCTGTGCACGAACGATTCATTTTGTTAGATTAAACATTGTTACCAGCACTTGGTTTCATCGTTATTGGTTTGTGAGTATCCACAAAAAACTCTCTGGTCCTTCGTGTCTTTACCGTGCCGAAGTAGTTTGAATGACAAGCAAAAACAGTAATGATTCAAAATTGAAACGGCATTGATAAATTTAAATAGGTGAACACCTTTTATTATTTGATTATTTTATGATTGGATTATTTGATTCAAAAAGCACCTCCATTTTGTCGAAATTTTCATATTCCTCATAAATTCCCATTTAATTCTATGAACAAACTGAATATTTCATTCCTATAAGCGAAAATTCAAGTAAAAGTATTTGTTCAAATCTTTTCATCACAATAGCGTTATTCGTTTTAAGCTAATGCATTTTAAAATTCCCGCGCAAATTTGCTAAACGTGTGACGTAGACTGAGTGAAATGTAAGACAAGGAGAAACAAAATTGTGAGATGGAGAAATGCGAATGCACACACCTGGTTTCCTTTCGCCATGGTTGAGTATTCGTTATTCAGTAACGAATACATACGGTTTGCTACAGCTCTAATAGGAAATATAGACTGCGGATCTGACGACGTACATTGAATCCCCACTCGAATAATCAAAGCATCTGGAGCAATTTGAACACTACTTTTAATATGTTTATATTGCGGTGTTGGCTCAGGAGTCAGGCGTTTGACTCGGAACGTGCAAGATTTGGGTTCAAATCCTGATCAAGAAATTTTTTTTTTGTTTTTTTTTTTGTTCAACATTTTTTTCAAATATCTTAGAGTAAAGTTGAATAAATAAAATAAGTTATTATCAAATAGTTTACAAAATTATTACATATTGTATAAGTCCATATTCACAGCTACCGCGCCACAAACTTTAGATTGTTTTGTTTCTTTTTGGGAGCTGATAAGCGTGGTTGAAACGAGCGGATGTTATGCACATTGGCAAAGCAAGTACCGAAATCTTCATTCAATCGCCTCACGTATTCACGTAATTCAGAGGAGCCAGTGCGACTGCAAAGTTTTGTAGGGTTATTGATGATTGTTTCGACTTGCTAAATTCTCGAAATAAATTCAGCAAGTGTCCAAGCAATTCAGCAATTACCCATGCAAATCTTCAAGAAATAAAAGTCGCAGTGGAGAAAAATATACTATATTTAAAAAGCTTGAGTATCAATGGCCAAGAATTATTATCAACTAAAAAACGTACAGGGTTTCGTGGTTTAATAATATCAATGCAGAATGCTGTACAGTTGGCTGAAGATCTTTTTAAGGAAGGACAGTTAGAATATCTTCTAACATACAAACTATCTCAAGACCATCTGGAGATGTTATTTGCATTATTCCGAAAGTTCGGAGGCTTCAACAACAATCCGACAACAGTACAGTTGAAGAGTGCTTATAGAAAGGTGCTCTCTCACGTAAAAATTAAAGTACCTCTCTCTGCTAATTGTGTACCACAGGACGACACGCTCCTTTTGAATATCGGTCACACTGAAAAGAACGATGATTTAGATGAGAAAGACTTCCACGAAGAATTAGAGGATGTTTCATTCAAATGTCGTCAACTTCATTCTTTACTCTCTTGAAGCAATAGTGTAAAGAGACTATTCTATCATCTCTTTTTATTGTCTATGAATTTGGTTTCTATAGTAACTTCTTGGTTATTAAAAATAACTTGTCATTTTATGAAATTACCTTTGTACATAAAATCTTGTTTGCACTAAATAAAACCACGATGTATTTCTTAAACATTGTATTTCCATTACGTATCCAACAGCAAAAACTTGAAATGGTAGCAGAGAAGAAAAACATCCGTTATTTTTGAAGTGAAATGTTAAACTCGTGCAACTTACGACGATGCCGAAAACAACATATCACATCGAACCATTGGATAAGGATAACTATGATACCTGGGCGATACAAGCAGATGCCGTGCTAGTCAAAAACAAGCTTTTGAAGTATGTAACAACCGCACCTGCAAGTTCGAGTCCCGATGAACTTGACAGCGACAGAGAAGCCAGGTCAGAACTCATACTACTGATTGCACCTTCACAACTTAAGGACATCAAAAAATGCACTACTGCGAAATCCCTATGGGATAAATTAAAGGAAATACATGCAAGCAAAGGTCCGGCTAGAAAAGCCACTCTTCTCAAACGGTTAATATTAACTAAACTCGAAGACAACAATGTTCGTGAGCACCTCAACAAGTTTATGGACACAGTAGACAAGTTAGCAGAAATGGATGTAGACATAAATGAAGATCTACTCACAATCCTGATGCTGTACAGTCTTTCCTCGGAATACGAAAACTTTCGTGTAGCTATGGAGTCACGTGACACTCCACCGAAGCCTGAGGAACTGAAAATAAAAATTATTGAAGAGAGCGACGCTCGACATCGTGACGTTGAAGTCAGTCCGCCACCACAAGAAGAAGAAAACACACTTTACGTTTCTTGCAAAATCTGTAAGAAATCAGGACACAAAATCTTTCAGAAGAAGACGCACAAGATTTGCACTAACTGTTGGAAGAAGAAAAATAAGGGCTCAAATTCAAATCCTAAGAGTTCCTGCTTCGCTGAAGAGTGCTTCCTCACTTCAAACCAAAACAACCAGAACGACTGGGTACTGGATAGCGGCTGTACCTCTCACATGACGTTTCAACAAGAGTACTTCGAAAACATAACTACAGTTTCGAGAAAACTCAACTTTGCTTCAGAACAGCACTCAACTGAAATCAAAGGTGAAGGCACCTATTACTACTATTAAAACTAAACGTGGAGTCACTGAACTAAAGAACACTCTGTACGTACCCTCACTTTGTAAAATCTACTCTCAGTGCCTAAAATGACAGAATATGGACATTCTGTAACCTTTAAAGCCGGCGACTGACTATAGGCGAACGGCGTAATGTAATATTCGGGACGATTTTTGTTACATTACGTGAAGTGGCGACTGACTTGAGCAGAACAGTTTTAACGAACGTTCGCGCCACATTTTCGGGCGTTCCGTTTGGAGTAGTATTCCGCAACTTATCGACGATGTCGGACTTTGTTATCGGCAATTCTTATAAAGTTCTGGAGAAAAGAGAGCCAAACGTTGGTATAACTCTCGATTAAACTTATGATTTTTTTCCTGCGACCAAACACTGATTTCAGTTGCCGTTATCATTTCACCGCCCAAAGTGGCGACTGACATGTAATGTAACCATCAAAGATGTTCGGCAAAAAACCGACCGCCGATGGATCGCCCAGATGTTCACCCCGAATGCTCGGTTCGGGGTTCGTTTCTGCGACTGACTGGCGAATTTACAGTTACATTACGCCGTTCGCCTATAGTCAGTCGCCGGCTTAAGAAAACTACTTGGAGAACAGGACAGTGATTCGAGCGGAGTTTCTGACAGTGATGACGATGATTGGGCTCCAGTAAATACAGCTAGACGTCGAATTTTGAATCAAAAAGCTAATTCAGAGCATGACGAAGATTCTGAAGAAGATTCTGAAAATACAGGAGAAGTCGGTGAAGATACAGAAGTCGCTGAAGATACAGAAGAAGACGCTGAAGGAAATTCAGCAGGAGAAGAAGAGGTTGAGAATAGCGAGAGTGAGGATGACGACAGTGAAGCTGAAACTGCTGAGCCTGAAGGTGATAGTATATTTATTCTTAGCAATGATTGAAATACTAATTCTTTTTCTTGAATAATTAATTTATGTTGTTATTATTATTTTAGGACGAGCTCAAGAACCACCTGGAAGTTTTATTGCGAAAGATAAAACCGTGTGGAACAAAACTCCACCAACTCAGCATCAGACCGCAGCTCATAATGTTTTACGCCAGCGGAGTGGGCCTCATCGCAGTACAGAAACGTTGTCAATTAGTGAGACGTTCAAAAAAATTTTTACTCACGAAATGGTTGATATAATCGTCCGTCACACTAACAAGAAAGCTGAAACTATTTTCCAAGAATATAATGCTAAGCATCCAAACTCACAGCATCAATGGAAGCCCGTTACAATACCCGAAATTTATTCTTTCTTCGGTGTTTTGATTTGTGCTGGTGCAAATAATTCAAATACAGACCATACTTTCGAAATGTGGCACTCCAATTCTTATCCGCTATATCGCGCGACGATGGGATTGACGAGATTCCATAATATTCTGCGTTTTTTGAGATTCGACGACAGTAATACTCGAAGTCAGCGTAAAAAAGAAGACAAGGCAGCTCCAATTCGTGATTTGTGGACAATGTTTAACTCCAATTTAGCTCAGATGTACAAACCAACCGCAAACTTGACGATTGATGAACAGCTATATCCATACCGTGGACGTACTGGGTTTACTCAATATATACCATCGAAACCAGCTAAGTATGGTATAAAGATCTGGTGCATTTGTGATGCAGAAAACGCATATCCTTTGCAAGGGATTATGTACACTGGTAAAAAAGATAACAGTCGAGAAAAGAATCAGGGTGAACGAGTAGTGAAAGAATTGGCGGCTCCGTATCGACATAGCGGTAGAAATATCTGCATGGATAACTTCTTTACTACTCTACCCGTTGCTAAACACTTGTTATCATGGAATATGACTATTGTTGGCACGGTAAAAAAAAATAAACCTTACATCCCGAGTGTTATGAAAGCAAATAAGACACGGGAGCAGTATTCGTCAGTTTTCGGATTTCATGAAAAGGTAACCATGTGTTCTTACGTTCCTAAAAAAAATAAAGCTGTTATTCTAATGTCTACAATGCATTCAGATGCATCAGTTAGTGATGACGCGAAAAAGAAACCAGAAATAATAAATTTTTATAATAAATATAAAACTGGCGTCGACACAATGGACCAAATGGTGCGGAGATACACCAGTCAACGAAGATCTTCGAGATGGCCAATGGCGATGTTTTTCAATATGTTAGACATTTCTTCACTTGTGACGTATATAATTTATTATGAAAATAATAAAATGATTAAAAAAAAACGACAGAACGTCGTCAATTTATGCGTAAGCTAAGTGAGGAACTAGCATTGCCGATGATTGAAAACCGTACCGCGAATCCACAAATAATGCGCCATTTTTCAACAAAGATTGCTATTCAAAGTATTTTAGGCCATCCATTGACAGAAACAGTCGTGGTAAATCCTGGTCCAGGGATTCCGAAAGATAAAACCGGAAGGAAAATAGTTATAGGATGTTGCTATGTCTGTAATGCTTTGCCAATAAGAAGACGGCGAAAGACACGCAAGTCTTGTGCCAATTGTCACCAACCTGTATGTGACGAGCATTCAGTTAATCGTGTACAATGTGTTCAATGTCATTAATTATAAAAAAGTGTCATATTTTTAATAAAATTTAATTGCGTGCATTTATGGAAATTTTATTCAATTTATTTCCTATGCTTTCCACTGTGGGTACCCGGGTATCCGGTTGCTAATGGGGCGATAGCTGGAGTTTAAGTTTAAAAAAATAAAAAAAATAAAAAAAATCAATTAAATGAACTTGCAACTAGCTTTCTTTCAAGTTAAAAAACGACGATTTGAGAGCTTAGAATGAAATATTGAACGTGTTTTAAGCTTTTCATACAGATACACCGCGGAGGGTACCCGGGTACCCGGTTACTAACATAAGGGTTAAAAGTCAATTTTCACGCGCGAAAAAGCTCAAAAAGATTTGTGACGAGGCAGGGTGAAACTTAATCGATCAATTATAATGTAAGTAAATGTATGCTTCATCTTTCAAAAAGTGCAAAATATATTTATTTTGAATGGGATGGCAATAAATTATTGTAGATATCAAAATTATAATGTAACATTTTTCTTTTTCTAGTATGGAAAACAACAGAACGCGAACTAGTCCCGAGCAGTTCGAAATCCTCATCGATTTTATGGAAAGGTACGCAATAAGTTATTTATTAAGGGGATTAATATATAGTTTTGCAGCCATGGGGATATCTCAAACCCACAACCGGGAAGTCAAGGCCGAATAAGGAGTGACCGGTTGTGGGCTGAATTAACGGGCCTCCTAAACAGCGTTGGCGGAGGTAGTGCAAGAACAACGGAGAAATGGAAAAGGGTAAAATTAATTTTATTTTGAAGTAAGAAACGCGGGCCTAGCCACGAGACATTCCTAGTCGTCGACTGTGCAAAACGAAAAATCACCTAGTCATAGTCAAATTCGTATCAAAGTGCGCAACTGATGATTCGACCGGTCCGATAGAAAGGAATGCACCTCGTTTCCATCGTGTAAAACGCAAATCGGTAGCCAAGTGGCCAATTCCACAGTCGCTGTGGAACGATTAGCGTTAACGACCGTCGCTAAAATTGCGACAGAGAAAACGTTGTAGAAATGGAAACGATCCAATACGGCCGCCGCCTCACAATCAGCTGATCGTATTTTCGTGTTTGGTTTTACCACCAAATACGTTTTAAGGGGGGAAGTCCATATAGAATTTTCAAAAAATCGATTTTTTTTTTTTCGATAATCTGAAAGTTTATTATGTTTAGCGTGTACTGACGAGAGAAAAATAAACAGAAAACCTTATGGTCCTTAATTAATGGGGGGAAGTCCATATAGAATTTTCAAAAAATCGATTTTTTTTTCGATAATCTGAAGAATGTAAGTATATATTTAATATTTAATGAAGGTTTCAGTTCAGTATTGAGAATAATGAATTTATTAAACTTAAATATTGGTACTTATGCGAAAATATTTGCTGATAATACAGACGAAGCGCGGATAACTCGACAGGATCGCAAGAGTTTTTTGGAAACAAAACATGCTCGTACAGCTCGCAAACAACAGCAAATGGAAGAAGACCAGCTTTTGAATCAGAGGAAGGACTATTGTATGGACCTGGGATTGCAGATTAATCGGTAAGTAACTAAAACTGGTCATTTTCATCTACTAAAACTTTAAACGCGATTATCTCGAAACTGTGTTTGTGAAAACTGCTCGTGTTGTAACTCAAAAAGTTATCGACCGATTTATCTAAAATTTGGTGAGGCATTTTTCTACAGTACTTTCGGAAGAATAAACCTAAAACTTTGGATATTTCAAGCTGATAAAGTATTTTTTTGGGGTCAAAAAGGTCGAATAACAGCCCTAAATTCTAATTTTTTTTTCAAAGGCCTATTTCAAATTGAATTTTATACTTTTTCTTTAATTTTATAGGTTTATCCTTCGCGTTAATATGTCATAAGAAGAAAACACTTCAATTTTTTGATTTCAGATCAATGGTTCATGAATGATAAAGGCAGCAGTTTGGGACATTGCGTCGGAGGCAGCAGACAAAAAATGATCCTGAGCCGCCATTTTGGAAGAAAAACAAAAAAATTTTTTGTACTCTACAAAGATTGAATAAAATTATGTCAAAATTTAAGAACAATTAAATTATTTTATCACCTTAAAAAAATTTTCTCAAAAATGACCGATTTTCAGGCTTCTATATGGACTTCCCTCCTTTAATATGTGTAAATGAAACTCAGTTCTCGCTGCGGCTAACCAAAGTGAAGAAAATTTACAAAAATGCCTTGTAGGATTCATTTTAACCATACTTTCCAAATAATGAACGCAGTGTTTTCGAATTTCGATTTGATAAAAGTATTTTGAGGGCTGTGTGTTGTGAAATAAAAGTATGATGGAAATAAAGGTAAGGGATTACAAATACTGTGTCACATACAACTTCATATGGATTGAACTGTGCATTACACTGAGAAAACATTCAATCTTTCAGGTGTCCAACGATAATTAGCTAAGAAGGACAGTTAGCAGGTGCTCAAATAAGATATGGATGCATTCAATAGAGATGATGTGATGACAAGCCGGCGCTAATTTCTAAAAAGTTATGAAAAAAAAATTTATCCAACAAAAGTGAGTAAAATGAGGCCTTCTTACAATGCAGTGTAATATGCACATTTCTTTCAGGTCCTTGAGGAAACTAGGACTGCTTGGCATCAAGTGTCTGGCCAAAAATAACCTAAACTTGTCCATATTGAGCTATTTTGCATACTCGAAAAGTGTTGCATTATTTATGATACATATGGACACATTCATTTGAAATTTTCGTTGATTTACCTACAACCACCAACATTGCAGCTAAAAATAGCTTGAATGCATGATATTTTTAGAGGCCTCAGATTTTGATATTTTTCCAATGATGTAATACAAAGATGTTCCTGTTATTTATGTTTATTGTCTTTATTGTAGCCAATTTACAACTAATTTCAGTGAAATGATTGAAACAATAGTCCTTTTTTGTCTGAGGGTACCATCTGTTAATTAAATGAACATGAAATATAATTAATTATCCAATATTTCCTTTATTTTCGTTGCCAAACATAGGATGAAGTTCATCTTGTCCTAATATAAATATTTCGTTTCTCTTTTGGAAATGTTTTTTGTTATTTTTGAATATGTGTATGTCAATTCAGTGTTTTCAGCCACAAAAAAAAGTTTCTAACTATGAACTAGAAGATTTTCTGAAGGCTAGGTATTGATTGAATTCTCTTAACTTCACCAGCAAAGGGCTTTTTCTATAATCAAATATGAATTCATATTTCAGTGTTCTTTTCTGACCTTTTTTTCCATCTGGAGAATATTAGAATTGACAAAACACATTTATTGTTTAAAGTACATTTTATAACTGAGTATAATTGTTAGTATGACTCTCACATGCACGAAAAGTAGAAGAATCAAGAATTAAAGTGTAAGAACGAAAAACCAAATTCTTTTATAGTTTTCTTATTAATACTTATTCAGTAGCGCCGGCTACATTCAAATACTAGTTCCTGCATAAAAAGTACATGAAATTTACGCCACTACGCGTCTCATTTTCACAGTTCACTTTGAAAATTGCCGACTTTTCCATCAACACAGTGGAACGAGCGTTTGACACAATCGCTTGCACTTGGCTACCAAGTTATCGTTTTCCATCGTCGCTAACGCTTGAGCGTTTGCGATCGTGGAAAGAGAAATGAATGGACGCGTAGGAATAGTAAATTGGCTAGGCCTGCTTGATGTAAATTCATTAATTTTTTTACGCTTATACGTTTGATAGAATATTATAACCTTCTAAAACATGCATCAATTTTTAGGTTTGGGCAGATTGGAAGGCCAAAACTAAAAAGAAAGGGTTGGCACTACGGAGGGAAGCTTCGGGCACTGGTGGTGGGCCTTCATCAAAGAAAAACCTCTCTCAAACTGAGGAAAAAGTTTTGGCCATAATTGGCTTTACAGCTATTACTGGCCAACAAGAAGTCAGTGAGAGAGGTTTTGATGTTAGTTTACTATTTTTTTCTTTACAAAAATTTCTCGGTTCACAATTAACATTTCATTCAATCAGCATGTCCTATTAATGCCATTCTTCGCCACATTAATGTACTGCATGGTTCTTTATTATAATAATCGTATCATAAAGAGGCTTGATTTTTACCACACTTATGATGAAATGTTTTAATTATATGCCTACTTCATAGGAGCCACCACGTGTCGATACTGAGGAGCTACATCAGCTTCTGCATCCGAAAGACAACGAATGTGGTATTAAAATATATTCCAAATCTAATGATTCATGAAAATAAATTTTTCTTGACAGCTCGTAATGTATCGGTGGTAGCAGCTCCTCAGCCATCAACTTCGGCCTTGTCAACCCACCAGCCTTCGAAACGCCCTATTCCATCTCCGACGCCCCTCAGCCCCGCCATGCCACGACCAATGCCGTCGTCAACCCCTCGTCGGCGATTCCGGCCAAATCAATCTCCATTTCAAGTCGCTGTTGATAGATTCGACAGAATTGAACAATCGCGAATTGAAATGGAGATGCAACGTGACCGGAATCTCCACGAGAGAGATCAACGGGACCTCCAACTCCACGAGAGAGAGGTTCAACGTGACCGGTATCTCCACGAGAGGGAGATGGCCCGGCATCAATTGGATGTGGCACGGAATGAACGGGAGATGTTGCAGCAGCGATGGAGAATGAGGAGGTTAAATGTTTACCTTTCTTCCTATTTCTATTCAATTTTAAAATTCTTCTCATTATTCAGGTCTCATAAATTCCATTTATCCCCATGGTGGCAGTAACATCTTTTTTAGTTTTAATATTTATAAATTTTTTTGTTTCAATATTTAATTTTTTTGTTAGTGCTCTATTTTTTGTCTCTTCTTTTATTTTAGTATTAGCTTGTATTTTATATTTCCTTAGAATATACTTATTTAATCATAATGTATTTATATCGTTATTTTTCATTTATGCTTCTATTTTTAATACAAAGTATTTCATCTACGTTTTATCAGTTTATCTATTTCTTGTTTTTTATGCAGAAACACGTTGCTAATTTCATCACAATTCCGTCATTCGATAGTACTATGAGAGATGCTGTTTTTATTGAAATTAAGGAACACAAAGAGACACGAAATTATTCACATAACACTAAAGTCACAGGCGATAAAAGGCAAAATATATTTGACATATTATATATTTACTCAACATTAATTTACCAAATACAATTCATAATAAATTTTCGGTCTGTATAGTTTTGCGATTTATAACGATGTTTTTAGGTACAAGAGAATCGGAATAATCTCCAATGTAGTAGTCGGTCACTGTCCTTCAATGGCGAAGTTATCGTTAAAATGACTGCTACGGTACATTTTTTCACTTTCTTTACCTCTAGAAGCAAGAAATAAGTTTACTTCTACCTCAAAAAACAGCGTGAACAAAACACAAAACTATTATCAGCTGATTGTTAGACGTCGGACATATTGGATTGCTTGGTTTTCTGCAACGTCGATCGTCGAAATAGACTTCGGCGCAATATATAACCGTTCTACAAACGTCCCACAAAGAGTAATCGGCTGCAGTTTTAAAGGGAGATAGCGTTTTACACGATAGAAACGATTGTCGTTCTATTCCATCGGAGCGAACCAACCGCTAGATGGACATTCGGTGTTTCTACGATCACGTGACTTATCGTTCGGGGCCGTTTATTTCATTCATAAAACGAGCTTTCTACAAGCGTGGACGACTGCAGAACGGTCTCGTGGCTCGGCTGGCAGATGATCTATGAGCCGAGGGTCGTCCACTAGTCAAATCGCTCACAAAACCTGCCCATGAACACCCAAAATTAGTCTACTTTTTAAATCAAGTCTCTCAACAATTACTTGGTGTTAATCCTTGCATCCATCTGAATTCATCGTGACTTTAAATGGAGTGATGATAAAGTAAGATAAAAAATTAAGATATCGAAAACCATGTTTTCATTACAGCCTCCTCAAGAGGCTCCTTAAGAAAGCTCTCCCTGAATCAAATCGTTCTGATTATTCACAGGAGGCTTTCATTTAGTTCCTCATCTTCGGGCGCAGCTGGATGTGGAATAGGTGCATCAGCAGGAACTGGCACATTTCGTTCCAACAACATGTTGTGTAACACACAACATGCCATTATTATGTTCCCAGCAACATGCGGCTCATAGTGGAGGATTCTGTCCTTCAGGAGGCATCTCCACCGCGCTTTCAGCAATCCAAAACACCGTTCAATGCAGTTCCTAGCCTGTACATGCATCCGGGTATAACGTTCTTCTACAGAGCCAGAAACTGCATGAACGATTGGCGTCATCAGCCAAGGACGCAGTGGATAGCCTGAATCACCTGGAACAAATATTACAGGAATATACATTTATTTTCTTACCTAACAACCACACGCGCTCATTTGATTGGTGGAGTTCCCTCATATATGATTCCACCCTACTAGAGGACCATATATGCGAATCATGGGAAGCTCCACCAAATTTTGCGTTCACGCTCCTAATCGTTAAGTTATGATCGCAAATCTGCAAATGAAATATATGTATGTTTGTCCCATTTCGAAAATGCATAATATACCATCTGAACGTTGAGAGAATGATACCCTTTTCGATTGAAATAAAGGTGCTCTTCATGTGCTGGTCGAACTATGGCAACATGGGTGCAGTCAATGCACCCTATTACACCAGGTAATCCAAATTTCCTACAGAACCTGAATAATTGTAGAAATTACAACATTGTATTAATTGAAATATACTGCTCTACGCACTCCTGCTTGATAACGCTTCTTTCTTCATTTGTTCTGGGAAATTGGATCCACCTTGCCATAATTGCATCATGGTTTAATGCATCTACAACTTCCTTGACGCACCTACTCACTGTTCTTTGCGGCAAGTTGGCCGCATTGCCGACGAGCCTTTGGTAAGAACCAGTGGCAAGGAAGCTGAGAGTACATAGCACCTAAAAGAATTCGTTTTCGTTATACTCTGCACATTTTAATTATAATTCATGGAAACATGGAAACAAGGCTTACCTTTATTTCCAAGCGGATTTCGGTAGTTCCTCTCAAAGACGTTTTTTCTCTAATTTCAAGGCATATAGCCAAAGAGTTCGTTTGTCCACACGATATTGTTGCACGAATACGTTATCCGGAATTTCAGTCATCGGATCGAAATTCCGGTTGAAACTTCGACTACGGCGCCTTTGCACAATAAATTCATTTTGAGCGGCAAAAAGGAGATTCACTCGGTGCATTTTAATAAAGAATGACAATGCGAAATGCACAACGATCAAAACGAACTAACCATTAAATTAATTAATTAATTAATTTCTATGTCCCTATTTTGACAATTGCGAACGCTAACTTTTCCACTGTGCCTGTGGAATTGCGGTGTCAAAAGGAGTTGGCGTTTTACACGATGGAAACGATTTGCTTTCCATTCTATCGTATCGATGGAATCGCTAATTGGCACTTGGCTACCAATCTTTCCACGGTCACGTGACTTCTCGTTCATTTCATTCATAAAATGAGTTTTCCACAGGCGTCGTCGCCTGTGGAAAGGTCACTTGGCTAGACCTTCAGGACAGAACCCCTTTCAGCTTTACAAATAAGAAACACGTACGGAACATTAACATCTGCTTCATTAGACGTAATTATCATCTGCCGTGCAGCTGAAAAAGTACTGAGGACACAGAACTTAACCTCTCCTAAGATTTTGGAGAAGATGGAAATCATGACAATGAACACCTTGCAGGTCAATATGTCATTTACAAAGAAAGAACACGAATTTGATCAAGCACCTCTTGTTGATCATCGTAATCAATTGATAAGGATAGTTCTAAATCAGTACTTTATCATTCGTCTCCATTACGAAGCATCCAAAAAGTCCGAATTCAAAGCTCGTATGAGAACAAAGTTACAAAGAACTGTAATTTTTAGTAATCAGTTAGATTTTGAATATGAACAACAAGAAGTTTTTAATTGATAACAAAGGCGAGAAAGTGGTAAATATTAAACAACAAAGTGAATCTTGATAGGAAATATTCACTTATGGACAAAAAAATTGGAGTTTCATGCAGTTGGAGTTTGGTAGATTGAAATTCCTTCTAAGATTCAAATGCATATCAGAATTTTTGTCGATGTATTCATTTATCTAAAACAAAATTTTTTTTTGATGATATGTTTATTGGAAAAATAGGACCGATCGTTCACTTTTTACGAATAAACTAATGTACTAGGCCGAGAAATAGGAGGAAACAACACAGTTCCTAAAGGAGTGATATTTTCAATCAGAACTCTCTTAATGGTAAAACAAAATTTTTTCACAGCTCGAAACGAAAACTGTAAATGGAAAGAAACAAGAATAACATGGACGGAATGATAATTCAAACCGCGGAAGAACATGATTTAGTTTGAAAACTGTAAATGCTTGGTAAATTAGAATTTCTTCGAAATTTTCAATCTATACATATTAGAGTACTTTCAGGTTGAGAATTCGCAGATGAAATAAAATCATGGAAAAACAAAAAAGGAAAGTGATAAAATAATGAAATTGTATTTTTTTATATGTGAAAATGAAAAGTTTCAAATACAGTTTTAACAGGAACACCAAACGGACAGACATCGATTGAAATTTTACATGATTAAAACCATAATTCGATGGTAAATAATTGTTAATATTCTATTTTGTATTTTTCGACTTACCAATGTGCATAACATCCGTTCGTTTCAACCTCGCTTATCAGCTCCAAAAAAGAAGAAACAAAATAATCTAAAGTTTGTGGCGCGGTAGCTGTAAATATGGACCTATATAATATGTAATAATTTTGTAACACAATTTGATAATCAATTGTTCAGCTTCTATTTTGTATTTTTGTACTTTATAAAATATAGATATTTATCAACATGTTTATTGAACTATATTCTAAGATATTTGAAAAAAAAGTTGAACAAAAATAAAACCAAAAAAAATTTCTTGATCAGGATTTGAACCCAAATCTCGCACGTTCCGAATCAAACGCCTGACTCCTGAGCCAACACTGCAATCGTATTAACATATTAAAAGTAGTGTTCAAATTGCTCCAGATGCTTTGATTATTCGAGTGGGGAGTCGGTAGGGGCCCAAAGCCCCGTCGATTAGAGAGAGAAGGATGGTCCGCTCGGTCTTATTTCTCTTTCTTAGCTGGCTTCAATGTGCGTCGTCAGATCCGCAGCCTATATTTCCAATGTCTATGGTCGCAATACTGATGGTAACTAATTGCAGCAGAGAACGATCCTTCTCCAAATTGAAACGTGTTCACCATGTGAACAGAGTTCAAATTCAAAATGGAAAGTTCGTTGTCCAGTTTGATCGGACCACCGGAAAAACCAAATAATTCGCACGGAAAGTCAGCATTCATAATTTTCCGGCCGTGCGTTGACCGGTCACGACATCCTGCCGCGAACCCTGCTTTCAACATTGGTCGTTGACATGTATAGTATATAAGTAGTTGTTAGCAAAAATAAATGGTTCAATCATTTCCACAAATTCGACCAGTTAATTGTTTACGTTACGTACCGCCCGTACCTAACAAATAATTGAACACAAGTTTCAATTTATCACCGAGTTGAGAAAAAGTTTCAATTCATCATCAGACAGAAAAGTGAAGTTGCACTCAACTACACTTTCTTTGCACAAAACGAATAAAAAATGAATCAAGAAGTACAATGCTTCAAGAGAGATTAACTAGTTTGGCGCTGTTGTCCATAGAATGTGATATTCTCAATACCATAGATTTGGAAAAAGTGATTAACGATTTTGCTCATCTTAAATCTAGAAGGTTACCGTTACAATCAACATAGAATTAATCTAAGGATTCTATGCTATAGTGGTCCCCAATATCTAAGTAACTGTTTATCTCCGAAGTCATTCGTCCCGTACTTACAAAAACAAAGGTTACTATTGAAGTGAAACCATCAGTTTAGTTGGAGAATAGTATTTGAAGTGACATAGTGAAATTTTAACGGGCGATCGAAAAATGGCTATGTGGAGACCGTGGGAAATTAATACAGAAGATGCTGACATCGCTATTGCAGACGAAGCAGTCCAAAATGAACCATCTCAACCGAAAAGAAGGCGAAAATTTACTATTGCGGAGAAAAATTTCATTTTGCAAGTTTATGAAGAAGCAAAAGCTATGGGCGTAGAAAATATTATGGAATCGATAGCAAGAAGATGTGGGACTTCGAAGTGGAAGGTATGGAGAGTTATAAAAAATGGCATTTCTGAAAGGAAAACAAGATGTGATAAAGGAACATTTAGACACTTAACCTATGCTAATATGGAATTGATAAGAAGGAATTTATATGAAAACTACAAGAATAGCATTGTTCCGACAATTGCATCATTACGCAAGGCATTGATTCAGAAGAATGTGATTAATTGCAGCGAAAGCACATTGACCAGAATTATAAAAAATATGGGTTTCTCCTTCAAGAAAATAGAAAAAAACAACGTCTTGATGGAAAGTGAAATAATTCGTAATTCGTATGATTATTTAACATCGATAGCGCAGTATTGGGAAGAAGACAGAAAGATTTATTTTTGGTTCGATTCCCATGACACCGTTAAAAAAGGATGGGTTGACGACTCAAAAAGGTGTCAATTGAACATGCCCCCGTCAAAAGGCCATAGAGTTTCTATCCTGCGCGCCGGAAGCGGGGATGGATTTATTGAAGGCGCTTTATATTTAGGATGCAAAAGTATTAAAAAAGCCAGTGCAGACTATCATAGCGATATGACCGCACAAGTTTTTCAACAATGGTTTAAAGACATACTCCTGCCGAAGTTGCCAGCAAATGCAATAATTGTTGTGGATAACGCAAGCTACCATTCGGAGCAAACAGAAAGAATTCCGAACATAAATGATTTTCTCATTGTGATGGCGAAACACGCCATTGCCGTAATAATGATTGTTGTGACCCACTTATAATTCGTACTACAGTAGAAACTCGTTTATCCGGCCCTCAGTTATACGGATTCGCGATTATCCGGACTACCAACCGCGACCAATTTATATGTACCTACAAGACGAATTTATGCAAGCATGAACGTGTCGGAACTTGCACATCCCGCCCGCGCCTTGTGAGATCTCTGCCCCGCGCGTTTCGTTATTATTTTAGTTTGTTTGCAATTGTGACTCTGCTCTTACGTATATAAACATGTCAAAGCGTAAGAGAGTGGTGTTATCGCTTAAAGACAAAATGAATATTAATGATTCATTAAAAAAAGGAGAAACCGGCCGTAAGTTAGCTGATAAGTATGGTGTAGGTACATCCACGATTAGTGATATTAAGAAGAATACCGATTCAATTTTGTTGTACACCTGCAAATTAGATAGTGAAGGCGGGAGTAAAAATCGGAAAATGATGAAGCGACCGAAAAGTGAACTTTTAGAAGAAGCTCTGTATTGTTGGTTTTTACAAAAACGATCAACTGGGCAACTGATATCTGGACCTTTGCTCTGTGAAAAAGCATTACAGTTGAATAAAAAATTAAGCGGCGATGAATCGTTTGTGGCAAGTAACGGATGGTTGTACAGATTTAAATCACGTCACGGAATTCGTGAATTGGAAATACAAGGTGAGAAAATGTCAGCTAATGTACAGATAATGTACAACATTTTTGGACACACATCTCCAAAACAGCTCCATCAAAAGTATTGTAATTTTAAATCATGACTAATAACAAAAATACGCATCGAATGGTTCGAATGAATTTTTCCCATGTCAAGCATAGGCGTATCTTATTGGGGGGGTAAAGGTTATTTTTACTGAAAACTTTTTTACCTTTTATTTTTTTACAATGTAGGGAAGGTAGGGGAGCATTGGGCAGTCGGGAGGTTTGGGCACCCCCTCATTTCTCCAAAACTATCGTAGATATTTTTTGTTTTCTACGACAGCACTATACTTTATTCAATAGCAACAACGCTTATCTAAAGTGTCAGCTGTCATTTCACTTGGTTGTCAAGTTACATGCGCGTAACGTTTTGCTGCGTACAGAAGTAAATATTTTATTTGTGATTTGATGTAATTTATCAAAGAAATCTGCAAAGAAACTGTAAGTATCTGTGATATCTTTTTCTTTTGTGTTTAATGAATATTATATTTGCCTGTCAATTAGATTTCTACATTTGATAAAAATAATCTTATTCTAATATATGTGAAAAGTGAGGTTATGGGGAGCATTGGGCACGCAGGTAGGAGGGAGGTTTGGGCATGCCAAATGCTCCCTCTGTTTTTAGTGTATTTTGGTGTCAAACTTTTGTGCCTTTTTGCTATGCCAATTGGATTGAGTGGTTAATCATTTATTTTTAGGACAATGCCGTTTTCATTTAAAAAGAAAAATAAGCGACGTGAAATCCCTAAAGATATTATTTTGCGCACATTGGAAGAAGTTTCCAAAGATGCTAAAATTAAAAGTACTGCGAATAAATATGACATACCGAGATCTAACCTTCAAAGGTATATCAAGCAGGGTGGTGTCGTAAAAGATAATTCTCGTAAATTTATATCGTCTCAAATATTCACAAAAGATGAAGAAGGGAAAATTTCAGATTATCTTGTAACATCGTTTAAACTAAATCATGGACTATCAAAACTGAAAACACGCGAATTGGTTTATGAATACGCCACTGCCATTAAAAAAAATACCAGATAACTGGACACAGAAGAAACTTGCATCCAAAGACTGGATAAGGGGATTTTTTAAAAGACAGCCTCAACTTTCGATAAGGACACCAGAGGCTACCAGTCTGTCACGGGCCACAAGCTTCAATAAGAAAAATGTCGGATTTTTTTGAAAATCTTAAAACTGTTTGAACGGCATCGCTTCGGCCCTGAGTCTATTTACAATATAGACGAAACTGGATTATCAACGGTGCAACGAACCCAGAAAATGATTGCTCTCAGAGGCACTAAGCAAGTTGGGCAAGTAACGTCAGCTGAAAGAGAGACGCTTGTAACGGTTTGCTGCGGTATTAATGCATTGGGTAACGCAATACCACCATTTTTCATATTCCCACGGGTTAATTTCAAAAGATATATGCTAAATGATGCCCCTGTTGGTTCAGATGGAGCAGCATATCCTTCAAGGTGGATGACATCACCAAATTTTTCAAAATATATTCACCATTTCGCCAAACACGCAAAACCAACGCCTTCATCGCCAGTTCTTTTGCTGCTGGACAATCATGAGAGCCATATTTTAGTACCAGTTCTCGATTTTTGCAAACAATCAGGCATTGTTTTAATGACTTTCCCACCGCACTGCAGCCATAAACTGCAACCTCTAGACCTGACTGTCTATGGACCACTCAAAACTTATAATAACACTGCTGTAACAGATTGGATGGTAAGCAATCCGGTCAAAACAGTAACAATTTATGAAAGCCCAAAATTAGCAGCAAAACCCATTCCACTAGCATTCAAGTTGCAGAATATTCAAAGTGGATTTGAAAAATCTGGCATATGGCCATTCAATTCAAGTATTTTCTCCGATGAAGATTTCGCTTGTTCTTCTATAACTGATCGCTGCTTGCCCGTAGAGGGTAATGTTCCTTCAGAACAATCTATTTCAGACCAACCTGTCACTGAACAGCCTTCAACAGGGGAAAATCAGAGTCTAGAGGATCGTACAAGTTCAAATGTGGAAGTCATTGGGCCATCTCAACTGGAATCTCCCTCTAGAAGTCAGATTAGTGGCACTGTCAATGTAACACCTGATGTAGTAAGACCGTATCCGAAGGCCGGCCCCAGGAAATTGCAGGGTATGAAACGGAAGAAGGGAAAAACTAGAATATTGACGGACACACCCGAGAAAAGACTTATAGAAATGAAAGAAGAAGAAAGACAAAGAAAAAATAAGATCAAAGAGCTCAACAAAAATAGAAAATGCTTCAAAAATACAGGACAGAAAACAATTCCGAAACTTGCTGATAAATTTACTTCCAAGCCAGAGAAAAACAGGAAAATTAGCAGCGATGATGAAACAGAAAATATTTCGGTTTTTGACGAAACCGTTGATGAAGACGATGTGATCGTTCTGGATAGAAATTTCCAGATCAATAACTTTGTATCAGTGAAAGGGTATAGCGAGGTAATGAGGACGAAATGGCCCCCATGGTCCATGACGGAATTATCATTTGTACTGGTATTGGCACTCTAAAAGAATACGAAATGTAAGGTCGTTGACCCCTGACCTTGAACTGTCTTTGAGATATTCGAGAAAGTACGTAAGCGCGCCGATTTTTTCCAAAAATTTCTTTTCGAAAAACCATAGAAGCTAGAAGGATGAAGAATTGCGTATAATGAGGGATACTTTGAAAAATATTCTGTATTTTTTTCAGAGTTCTCGTGAAATGACAACTGTGCAAAATAATTAAGCAAAATATAAGTATTCTTTTCAGTACTGTTCTATTATGTCTACCGCGCCAAAAAAATATACAGGGTGTCCGGGAAAATGTGGGAGATCTCTCGGATTCAGATAACACATTAAAAAATAAGATGACAAGTTCCCATAAATTTTTTTCCTAGCGGCCCTCCCTACAGGGCTACGGCCTCCTAAAGGACGCCACTGGTAATCAATTTTTCTTGAATAACTTTTAAACTATTTAAGATAAATTAATGAAAATTTAATACGATAAACAGTAGTAAGGACCTCTTGAAGTACTGCCCTTAAAACATAATTACCTTGTTTATTTTTTCAGGGGCGGACTTGGTTGTACATTTTATTGCTTACATTTTTAACACCCTGTATGATACGGAGTTAAAGAAAATAAATTCGAATACTTTGAACATTAAGCTAGAGAAAAGGTAGTCTTGTTCATTGTCGATAAAATCAACCGTTTTCGAGAAAATAAATTAAAAGAATCAATGTTTTATTTTTATTAAAGAGCAACCATGATTTCTAATTTTTCTTGTGTGCAGCAAAGTGTGTTACGAAAGACATTCAAGGAACAGAAACGTTGTAGTTTAGATTATTTGATCCGACAAAATTACTATATTTAAAAAAATGCAGTTTAAAACTTAAAAGAAAAATTGATTACCAGTGGCGTCCTTTAGGAGGCCGTATCGTCGTAGGGAGGGCCGCTAGGAAAAAAATTTATGGGAACTTGTCATTTTATTTTTTAATGTTCTATCTGAATCCGAGAGATCTCCCACATTTTCCCGGACACCCTGTATAATACTCTTTGATTTATATACTCTTTGATTTATATACTTACACCACACAAAAGACAATCAAAATCAAAGAGGCGCTTCTTGAGTTATATCTAAAGAAAACTTGTTCGATCGTGTACGGTGGGCGCCCGCCCGGCGGCTTCGCGCGGATTAGGAAACGTGTCATTACAAATACGATTTCGCGCATGGTTACTTTAGTCTTCCGCGCTAAGGAAACCACACACAAATATAAATTGCCTAGTAGGTCATTCGATGAGAATCATTGCGTACGCCTGCTGCAAGTTGTATGGTGATAACTACGGGTGATAACAATGTTGGTGAACTGTATTATTTGTAACACTTTCGTGCATAAAGTTCGCGGAAGAAAAAAGTTATCACTAGTGAAGAGGACGCTAGATTATATAGTGACTCGAGTAAAAAAACAGTTTCTGTTGGTGACGTATTGTGTGGAAAGTGTCGGCTAATTATTTACAATAGCAAATCAAACGTTGCATCAACTTCTGCGGCATCTACCCTAGTAGAGTGTGAAGGCGAACACTTAGCAGTTGGGGAAACATCTTCTAATGCTTCATTCCAACAAGAATGTGAAGTGAATTCACCATGCGGTTCCGAAAGCGATCACGATGATGATGATGATGATGGCGATGATGTTTTTTCGCATGTTGCCCAAAACGACGAATTTATATATCTACATATACCACGTGTTGTATCCACCCACAAGTATTGTTGTATATGTCGATGAGTACCTTTTAAAGCGCGTTACGAGGCTTATACAAAAATTGGGATTTTCATACCAGAGGGTAACCGTTGTTGCTGCACACATATAATAGGAAAAAACTTTCATGAAGATGAGTTCGTTCACTTATGTGTAGTATCAAACACCTGTAAAATGAAGTCTAAGGAAGTTGCTCATTTTTTAAAATCACTTTCAGAAAGCGCAGAGATGTCGCTTTACGACAAAATTGAAAATGATATGCCTGAAAATCAGATGAGGATATTGACAGGGCTTTGTTGGCAAAACATGATTGAATTAAGACAGTTATTGACTTCTATGCGAAACTCAAGTGTACGCACTGTGACTCAACCGTTAGTTGTATTCTTGTTTAAATTGAAAACTGGAAATTCTAATTCAGTGATAGCGGGAGTGCTGGGTTTAGTATACGAACAACATGTGTCGACATTTTTTAAGGAAGTATTAAGAAGTTTTAAGACTGATATTTTGCTTCATTTTGGATTAACGTCCATTTCTCGAGAAGATTTAATAAAGAACACAAGTTTTACAGCTCGAATGTTATTATTATAACCTTAGAGATAATAAGCTGGTATTGATATTTGACGGCATCAAAAAAGTTTTAACAATGAATATACCAGAAGAATGAATACCAGAGAAAATCGTATTCTGGGCAGAAGAAAACCCATTTATGCAAACCGTTCACAATCTGTATTACGAACAGGTTTATAGTTGATTTTGCTGGGCCATTTTATGGTACGGAAAATGATGCCACTATTATGAAGAAAGTGTTACAGGATGCTAAGAGCGACTGGCGTTACAAAATTCTTCAAGTGAAGAGGTAGAAAAGCAGCACTGGAATCGAAGAAAAAGGGCTTTTCAACAACTGGTGTCATCAGAAATTTTAGATTTTCCAAGACTAAACGAAAAACAATTAAGAATATTATTTACAGGTTCCTGTCAGCTCTCATTAGCTGTTTCATACCTCGCTGAAATAATGGACGACATGAGTATTCTCTATATATATTATGTCAAACAAACCCCAACTATCATCAAGTTAAATGTTCGTTCCAGACATGTAAATAGTAAACATTACCGATTGTTCATTGATTATGTTCCTAATATATATATATAACAGTGTCGAAGGAATCCGAGGATATTGTTGTGATTGTCCGAATGGAAAGAGGACAGGTGGATGCTGCGCTCATGTCACAAGTGTAATATATTATTTAGCTCATGCGAGATATCTATTTCACATTTTACGTCCTGCTGAAATTCTGTCGAAAATATTTTCAAATGATGCAGTCAATGTTGTAATAAATAAAAATAGTGATGATAATGATTAAAATTATGTTTGACATGTAATTATAATAATTAATCCAAAACGGCCTCTTTATTTAGTTCCTACCAGCCGTACGCATACTAAGTGAATTCATAATTACTCAAGAAGCGCCTCTTTGATTTTGATTGTCTTTTGTGTGGTGTAAGTATATAAATCAAAGAGTATAATATTTTTTTTTTGGCGCGGTAGACATAATAGAACAGTACTAAAAAAATTATTTATATTTTTTTAAATTATTTTGCACAGTTACCATTTCACGAGAACTCTGGAAAAATACAGAATATTTTTCAAAGTATTCCTCATGATACGCAATTGGTCCCATCGTTCTAGCTTTTATAGATTTTCGGAAAAAATTTTGAAAAAATCGGCGCGCGTACGAATTTTCTCGAATATCTCAGACAGGTCAAGATCAGGGGTCAACGACCTTACATTTCGTATTCTTTTAGAGTGCCAATACCAGTACAAATGATAATTCCGTCATGGACCGTGGGGGCCATTTCGTCTTCCTTACCTCACTATACCCTTTGACACAAAAAAAACTGTCTACCATTATGTTGGAATAATCGAAGATGTTAATCAGTCCATGGCCACTGTAAAATTTATAAGAGTGAGTAAGTTAAGATATACTTTTATATTTCCTGACATCGAGGACGTAGCCAGCGTCCTCCTGGAGGATATAAAGACAAAATTGCCTACACCAACGACATTGATGAAACGTGGCAGCTTAAAATATAAATTTGACAAGCCTCTCTGGATCATATCACATATAAGATAAGTTTAATTAAGTCTAACATCGTGCAGTACTGATTCTTAGTCGCATTGTTCAATTTTTCTAAAGTCTATGATAAGAAAAAATGTTTGTATTACAATTTTTTATAGTAATGTTATATAATACTTAAGCCTAGTAGTATAGTAAAGCAATTTCGTGCATATTAAATACAGTGCCCAAACCTCCCGACCCCCGTGAGGTTTGGGCACTTTGGACATGTGTTCGAAGATCTCCTGTAACTTTGAGACTAATTACAATATTGAAACTTTTCTTAATAATAATTACTGCCAAATATGTGTGCTCCATATATTAGGAATAAAATTTTGATTATGATAAAAAATAACAGTTTTATTAACATTTATGTAAAAAAGTGCCCAATGCTCCCCTATCTCCCCTATGCATCAAATACATAAACTATGATATGTTTTCTTGCAGAAAGGTGCCCTTGTGTCATATAGCCCAGATGCATAGGTTTTTCACCTACTTTATTATGATTCTTTAAAAACCGAGTATTGAGTAATAAACCGAGAAAAAATTTGAAATCAACTGTTCTCAAAACCAGAGCATCTGGGCGATATCACACAAGAGCACCTTTCTCCAAGAAAAAATATCATACTTTATGAATTTGATGAAAAAATGAAAGGTCAAAAAGTTTCAGTAAAAATACCCTTGGCCCCTCCAAAACGATACGCCTATGCTTGACATAGAACAAATTCACTCAAATGATTCTATGCGTAATTTTGGAATTAGCCAAAATCTACAATTTCAATAGTTTTGGTGAAGCTGTTTAGGAGATATGTGACAGAGTCTTGACGGGACGTCATCTTCAACGGGCTCCAGCTGCTTAACGAAGCATTTTTGGATGGAGTGATTTCGATTGAATCGGCCTAAAATAATATCTACAACATTCACTAGAAGTTTGTCGGTCTAATTATGGGACACCTGTATACAACAATTAAATTCATTTTCTATTATTGCAGATGTGATGTCGCTTTATGCCTGACCGACAAACAAAATTGCTTCTATGAGTTCCACAGAAGATAATTCTGAACAAATTATAAATTTTTTTGTAATAAAAAAATCGCAATACGGCGTAGTGTACTCACGGCGAGGACACCCCTTTATGGAAAAACGAGTTAAAAAATAAATACGAAATTAAATTAAATATCATGCATCACCTCTAATTATCTTCTTTCAGCCACTCATTCATTTCTAATAATAATAAAAATAATTCCGGCCTCAAAAGGTTAATGTGCCGCAAAGTTCCGAATATCTACTTCGACTTCAATTTTGTAGTTAATGATTCATTTCAGCCACAATTTAGCTTTCTTACTTTTTCCATGATATCCGGCAGTAATTTTCAAGATCTAAAGATTTTATAAAATTAACTAATTTCAAAGAAAATCAGTAGTGTTGGTCATTTCTGACATAATGAAAGATATTTTCAATAATGGCGAATAATGATTAGAAATTTGATGGAAGTTTCCTAGTATCTGTGGAGAATCACAGAAACATATTACCAAAACATTCAAGGAGCAACTGAAATTGAACGAAATTTCAACAAATTGTTTATATGTTTCCGGAAAATTTTCAAAAAATTATTTTTGTCTTGGAAATTCAAAATGGCTTATTGTGAATTTGATAAAAAAAGTATAAATTCCAAGGAAATGTGGGCTCTATCAGAATTTTACAAAAACAACATTTTTAAAATGTCATCGAAGAGATCTGACTAGAAATTTGTCTTTATAAATTTTTTATAAATCTTCGATTTACATTTCATTTTGATGAGATGTTCAATATTTGCTGCCGATTAATTCCATGTTTTTCCGCTTGATCATAATTTTCGATGAATTTCGAAGAAAATTTTGCCCATTTTTCAAAAATTTCTAAGAAAAGTGAACGAATTCATTAAAATTTACAATTATCTCTTGAAAGCTTCCTGGAGAAACTATTGCCGAAATTTCGTAGATAAATTAAATTCTATGTTACCTTTACAGGCTTCTCAGGCCGTCCTCCGTGGTAGCTGTTTTTTATGTCATGCACAGATGATCTCCCGTAGTCCTCTGGGGAATTCTGTCACTGGGGAAGGTGCCTTCATCGTGTAAAAAGGTCGGATTCATAACTCTTCCAAATCGTCTTGTCTATCGTGTGCTTGGCCACAAAAATTCCATTGGAACAAATGGAACATACCATGGTTTTAACACTAGAAACAGAAGTAATTTTAGAGTCGAGCAAGAAAGCAGCGACGAGGTTTTTCAATTTTCCGAAAGCATTCGAAGAAATTAGTTAATTTACTAGGAGTGAACATATATATTCGTGTTTTTTTTTGTCATATACGACCCACGAATCAGTATGGTATGAGCCGATTTGCATTTATTTAGACCCAAACACCTATAACAACTTTAAGGATTTATTTTATGAACTGTTTCACTAGAGGTACAATGCTTCAATCCCGGAATTGAAAAATGAATAACGTACATAATATCGCAAAAGCTACTAGATCGCTCCTTCAGCTTACGGTTTCGCCGAATTGTGCGTGGGACGAATTTCATAACATTCTTGCTAACTATACATCAATTCAAAGGGAAATATGGAGAAAGAGTTTGTAGATTTTCTCAAAATTTTATCTGGTAACTCTTCAAGTAAATCAAGGATGAAGAAATGTTAATTAGTTTTTGTTTCGTTTTCATTATTTTTCATGAGAATGAATTTATAGATTTTTGCAGAACTTTTTGTAGTAATTGTCAGAACTAATTAAAGAAAAAGAAAGAAGTGCAACTATGTTGGAGATATGAGAAGTGTAACAATTAATGTGCTATAAATAATAAACTTTCGTGTTTAAAAATTTTCATAGAAATGGAACAAATTTAGGTAAGCGGCTGCAGCTTAGTTTCCTGTTCGGCAAAATTACGGGATCTTGAAATAAATACCCCGAGCTGTACAACATTTGTTATGGTGCGTCCACATAATAGCCCACTACGCCTTTCAACTAGCAAGGTCGTCGCATTAACGCGTGCTGGTTTCATGTTTTTCGAGATTTATTGGTGTCGAACTTCAAAATTGGACCAAAAAAAGAGGGTGCAACGATAACGGAGGATACACATGTACCTGTTTTCTAGTGCAGCGATGCCAGAATGTGAAATTTAGAGCAGATGAAAGAATTTTTTTCACATTTCTTTCGCTTCTTAGACGAGTTTCGATAGAAGTCAAGTTATGCTTCTTCGTTACCAAATCTGTTTAATTACGCGACGTCTAATGACAGTTTTTCATTGGAATATCATAAAATTCCGTATTAAGTATTGGCTGAAATATAAAAATAAATATGACATTCAATAAGGGTACGAAATAATTGAATACTTCATATAAAATACTGTACGCAACCCTTTTACATATTTTTGGAGCGTAATTCAAAAACTATTGATTAAAGATGTTTGCAAGTCCGGAAAACAGAAACGCCGTCTCTACTATATGTCCGCGACCTTGGAGTCACAAATTATTATTCTGTTCTCCGAAACTACCCTGTCACCGAGAAATATTTTAAAAGGGCAATGAATTAGGAAGTAGGTAGAAAAAAAAGGAAAGGTAAATGCCATGAAGCTTTGTCCTAAAATTATTCTACATATCTTATTCCATATGAAATTGCCGTCGTTGAATTATCATTAATCTTGGCATATCGTGAGTGTGCAAGTTCCCCAATAAAATCGTTAGGGGCAGCGGCTATAAGTAAATGAGAGGTAGATTAATTTTTATGTATTTGCGATTGCAAAATTTGTGACTCATTCAACTTCGATATTGATTTTTTTAGTGTTACGATGAACAATCAACTTGCACACTTAGTAGCAATACTGGCAATCGAATTCCATAATTTTTTGCGCATGTCGTCGAGCAACTTTGAAATTTCAATTGCAAAAAACTCGCCAAAAATTGTGAAACGAGACACTGCCTGGTGAGATAAAATTTAACTACCAGTAACTTTGCGATATGGTACATTATCTAATCAAAATTTCGACTCTAACCATATTCGTAAATTGTGCCTCGAGTATTTATGAAAATACATTTCCAATTTATTTACAACTTTATTAAATTAGGAAGTCTCAAAGCCTTGAACCATTTGTCGATTTATATAGTCCATTATTTTGCAACAAATGTTATATAATCTAGATTTCAGTTTGCCACATAAAATAAATAAACGCGATTGAAAAATACAGTTTTGATGATTTAATTTTCGCTTGTTCGCGAATCGTTCTGAATCAGGTAAGCATAGGATCAAAGGAATACCTATGGGCTATGTGGTATATATTTGAAGCAAATAACTTGTCGAATGTTTATAATCTTGGTTGTCGTTAAATGATTTGTTTTTTATCTTGGTTCTAATAGCAGAAACTTGTTTCACTTTTCATCCTTATAGTTTCGTTTTATTTTCGTTTTAATAGAAGGTCAAAAAGTACTGAAAATTTGTCCCAGAATGTTCTTATTTTTATTGTTATTTATCATTTCACATAATTTTTATTTTAATGAAATGTTAAATTTATCCGTAGTTTTGTTATAACGAAAACTGATATTTAATTTGAAATGATCATATCGAATATGGTCATATCGAAATTGGCAATCTTACTGCCGATATAAAAATATGACAACGACAAAATGAATAGGTAAAATATAAATTGAAAAACATTGTGTGAAATTTCGAAAATTATTGAGTATAGAAAAAAGAAATTGATCAAAAAGGATATGAAGATTAGAGTTTTAAAATATGTAATAAAAAATAAAGTATAATACTGTTCTCAATTTTTCATTTATAATCTTCCTATATAGGTCGGAAATGTCCTTCGATAGATCTTTTTGTTACTTCAAAACCCCACTTCCGGTCTTGAATGATATATGTACATTTTTTGTAACAGGTTTTGCCTCCCATCACATTCTTCTGGTATTCTAGCAGGGGTACCTACTTTTGTATGATATCAAATGAAAAACCAGGTGAGTTTTCATGTCTTATTATAAATCCATTTTGAATTAAATGATCATTTCAACGTGAAAGTAAATTTTTTCGTCAAACATTTAATATTTTTCTTCGTTATAACAAAAGTACGGATAAGTTTTACACTTCGTTAAGATAGAAATTATGTGAAATGATAAGTAAGAACAATAATAACAACATCCTGGAATAGATTTTCAGCACTTTTCGACCTTTTATTATAATGAAAATAGAACGAAACTATAAGAATGACAAGTGAAACGGCAATTTTCTTCTATTAGAACCAAAATATAGAACAAATCATTCATAATAACCAAGATTATAAACATTTGAGAAGCTATTTGCTTCAAATATACACCACCCATTGATCCCTTTGATTCTATGATTCAGAACGATTCAGGAACAAGCGAAAATTAATGATCTTTCAATCGTATTCACAAACATTTTTTGTCCTATATTATGTGGATAAATGTAATCTAGATCATATACATTTTTTTGCAAAATAATGACCTTTATAAATCAACAAATGGTTCAAGGCTTTGAGAGTTCCTAATTCAATAACGATTAATAAACAAATTTCACTCTGTCCAAATGCGGTCATTTTGACGATTTTTACTGTTTCACCCTAATCAACGAACAGTTTCTCCAGAAATCAGATGAGTACAAACTATAAACGCATTACTATATTTACTTTGCGTGTTTCTACATCGAAGGAATGCACTTCTACAAATATTCCATTTGCTCATATTTCTAGATGATGATGTTTTCAATTCAAAATTCACTAATGAGTTAAAACTACATGTTTCTTTCTATGATCGCAAGAAATTTTTTCCGTATCTTTATAGAAGCCGTCTAGGGTTTCAGTTTCCTTGTACCCTCTTCCTTTGAAGTATTCCAGAAAAACCGACAACGAAGCCATCCTCGGCCAATGATGGTGACGTTATATATCGCTCGTCACCTAGACGATAACACACTTGACTTCTCTGCTACCCTGAAGATATTCAAATACGATTACGAGTACGAAACGGTTTATCCTTATTGTTTGTTGTAAAATACGAAATATGATCATATTAACAGACACGAATTTTAATTTATATGGTTTTCATTACTTTGATTCACCATTTCGGTGTATCTATACAAAAAATACGGCCAAAAAATGTCATTACATTCTTATTAAATTCCCATGGATAGATTTGGCATCGCTGTTTCGCACAGCAGAAGACCTTTTCAAGTTGATTTTCGAGTATCGAAATTTATGGGATGTTGGTCCCAATGCTGGGCCATTATGTAGACGCTACATTATCAAATACTTTTTCTTAGAAGGACAACCCGAACAAGTAGGTATAGTGTTATCATCCTTCGTTCCTCGTAACGGAAATAATAATAATAATAATAATAATATTTATTCCAAAAAAATATTTTTGACAGGGTTCACCACTTTTGTGGATGACCCCATCAGTTACATAAAAAAAAAAGAAAACTTAGAACTAAACCCATGAAAGTACATTTAAGTACTTGTGTATGGGTATCTATAAAAATAACGCGAACATAAGTTAAATAATTTCGTTCAAATACCTAAACAATCAGAGACATGAATACATGAATCAATCCAGGTTCGTATGTGATGAGAAGGCTCTATTAGGTCCACTTAAAAGTTTATGGACCACATGCCGATCCTGCTCAAGTAGCCATCTTCTAGCAATCACCCCAACATTTTTGGTATTGCGGTGTTCTCTCAAATGGGCCGGCAGTATGTTATAGATCTTTGGTAATGTATAAAGAGTTGATTTTCTAATATTATCCTTGGACACCTTCAACGTTCTCACATTATGATGGCTCACTTGTCTTGTGTTATAATTTTCGGGCAATGAATCTAAACATGATCTATTTTTGAAATAAAACACACTGCCGCCCTTACGTATAACTGCCTTGGATCCAAAAGATTAAGCTCTTTAAAGAGAAAGTTAGATGAATATCTAACTGGTTTAGCAAACAAAGACTTTAAAAGCCTTTTTGAATTCGCTCAATTATGAAGTAATATTTAGTACTTGCAGCACCCCAGCTCAAGATTCCATACCGAATAAGAGACTCTGCCAAAGCATAATAAACAGAGTATTTCTGAGTTTGAGAGCAGATATCTTTGATCTGATGAAAAATGTATAGAAGCTTGCGTAACTTGGAGTGGAGTCCCAGTATGTGAATGTCCCACCTCAAATGAGTGTCCAAGCACACCCCCAAATATTTAATCGACCTTTCTGAATGTATTAGTTCACCGTCAACCGCTATTGGGTCTAGAGTCGGAATATGATTGGCATAAAACGCAAAAGGTAAATACTTGGTTTTGTTGATATTAATAGAGAGGAGGTTGCAATTTAACCAGTTCTTGATGTATTTCATATCCCTTGTTGCATTCGCTGTCAGACTTTTCCAGCTAATGTCTTCAAAGAAAATGCAGGTATCATCTGCAAAAGAGATAAGCTCACCAGAGATGTTATGGGTAAGTAAAAGATCATTTATGTAAACAAGAAACAATATGGGGCCCAAAACAGTTCCCTGGGGGACCCCACATGTCACCCTCGTTATATCGCCCAATAGGTCACCATTTCTGCAAAATTGCACTCTATCAGAAAGATAACTTTTAAATATGTTGTGGCCTATACCACGAATGCCAATGTTATAAAGTTTATCCAAGAGGATCTGATGACTTACGGTATCAAATGCATTACGGAGGTCCATAAAAATGCAGAGTACTTTTTTGTTATTACCAAGAGCTCTATACATCCTTTCCACCAGACAATTAACGGCATCTACGCATGATTTATTAGGTCGAAAACCAAATTGACGCGAAGATACAATTCCAAATTTGTCAAGAAAGCTACTTAGTTGCTTAAATATGACTTTTTCGAAAACTTTAGCAATGGTAGATATCACAGAAATCGGTCTATAATTTTCAATTAGAAATTTATCTCCTCCCTTATAGACAGGAGTTACAACCGCAGTCTTAAAGCACGTTGGTACATACCCTTCGGTTAACGAAGCATTAAATAAATCTACAAGTGGATCCAAGATCCAAGGTAGAATTTGTTTTAGGGTTTTGGGGATATGTTATCATAACCGGAGGCTTTTTTCTCATTTAATTCATTTGTATATTTTGCAACCTCTTCGCGATTTGTCAGTTCTATCCAAATAGTATTTCTGTTACTATTAGTATTTGTATAAGATATTGGATTCGTCCTACGAATATTTGAAGCCAAGTTGTTTCCGATCTCTGAGAAATATTTGTTCACATTGTTTAGTATCTCCTAGGATCAGTTATTTCATTTCCTTCTACAACTATCTTTTTATGGCTGAACTACCTTTTCTGTATTTATTAGTGAAGTCATGGAGTATCCCCAGGTTGATTTACTATCCCCCGACTGAGCCAACCTTGTTTTAAAATAATCACATTTGGTCTTTTTGAACAAATTATTAATTTTGAGCGATAAGTTATGTATATGTGTTTATTATTTTCAGTGGGATTTTTAAATATTTTTGGTAGAGTTGATCTCTATACCTAATAGAATTAATTAAACCTGTAGTAATCCACGGTTTGCGCCTAATCCACCTTTTCTGCTTTACCACATCAGTTGCAGCCTCCACACTATTAACTATGGTATTCATAAAAATGTTCGATCTCCTCCAAATCAACCGCCGCATAAAAAGAGTCCCACGATACACCACTCAAAACACCATTCAACTTTTCGTAATTCAGTATTTTTTTAATGCAAAGTTATCATTTCCAATTTCTTTCCTCAGAGTTTTGTTGAAGGAAAGATCACTAGAGTAGAATAGTGATCAGTGATATTAGTTCTAAGTACAATCGGAATTACATGCTTGAGCGATGCATCAATCGAACCCTTCGCAAACATATGATCGATAATAGTTGACGACAAAGCATTCTCCTGGTGGGTACATTTATCAACGATTGAAAACCAAACTGATTCAGTATCTCCAAATACTCAAGATTCTCCAGGCTTCGTGCGTCCGACAAGTCAACATTAATATCCCCCAAGAACAAACTGTATGTGGGGCTCGACGACACCGAGCCAAGGTAAGAAGAAATATCCTGGAGAAAAGTACCCAGAGAGTAATCATGAGATCTATAATATGCCATAACATTATAACTCAGTTGTTCTCCTTTAATCAAGCATTCTAAAATTCTTAATTGGTTAATAGTTTTTATCTCCGCTCTATGATTCAATCTCTCCCTTACATACACAACGACCCCATCATTTTGATTTAAATGGGACTCATTATAATACATATCATACCCACAAATGTGCAGCATATCCATGTTCTCTATCCTCCAGGTTTCCGTTAGGACAATGACATCGAGTTTGTCGCCAAAGGTCTCTAGCAAAATTAAAAGTTGATCTAAGTTTTTGTTTAAACTTCGAATGTTCATCTGGAAGACAGAAAAACCGGACTCACCACAGCTCATATAGTCAACAACCACCGAAGAAGCGTGATCATAACACTTAGTTTCGACTTCAGTATGATGAAAGTCTCTTATGAATTGATCCATGCTTACAATTTAACAAATAAACAAAGTACAACAAGTTGAGGACCAATAGAGGAAAAGGAAACCAAATCAATTACAGCAAATCAAGAAGACCCGCAAACCAAATTTAGACTCCATTGTACATAATTATTACCCACTAAAAACTGATCGAGAGAAAAAAATTACTTCTGGGATCTTGTTCTAATTTTCGAACCGCTAATCGGATGAACCAGTTTTCTTCTTATAGCCCCCTTAGAGTAATCCAATTTTGCATCCGTCCCAATATTATTTTGTCTTCCAGATTCTCCTTCCTTCTCTGCTTCAGCAGCTCCCAATGAAAGAAGTCTATCTTCTGTATTGGACGCTACCGGTGTTGATGGTTCACTATTTCCTCTCTCATCCACCGAATCCACCAGAAAATTCTCCTCGAATTCTCTCACAGAGTATGCCTGTCCCTCAACATATAATCTGTTTCCTCTAATATATGAGCTGGCTCTGCTTCCGCCTTCCCTGAAGTTCCTCAAATAACCCCTCAAAACTTTCTGCTCTTGTCTCTGAGAAAGAGTTAGATCATCCGAGATAAAGATTTTGGTGTTCCTTAGTTTTCTGGTATTCTGCAATACTGATCTCTTCTTAAGGTGCGATACAAATTCTACTTTTATTGGTCTGTTGTCTCCCTTTCCCAGAGAATAAACATCGTTTAGGTCTGATTTAGTTAAGTCTGCTTGCAACAAATGGTTAATGTCTTGAACAATTGACTCAGCAGTAACGCTACTAGCCTCTTTTTGTAAGCCAAAAATCACCAAATTGTTTTTAATAGATCGTTTTTCCAAAATCTCCACTTTGTCTTTTAGGGTTTGATTTTCCTTTTCAAGGTCTTGTATTTTTCGTTTCACTTGTATCAATAGATCTTTTCAAATCTTTTCTAGACTCTATAATCTCCTGGTATAGATCATTCAGAGTAATCGTTCTCTCATCCGTTTTATCATTCATATTAATGAAAACAAAAAGAGCGATCGTGCACTAACACCTTTAAACTTAGATGGTACACGCGCTATAACATATGTTCGGACAAAGAATAAAACGTGTATGCCGAACTTTATTTATTTTATTAGTTCGCGTCAGAATCTCCACCAATTATCACATCAAGCGGAAAATATCGATGTGATCATATCTGTTAAAGTACAAATAAGTTGTTATCGACCCTCAATCGAATTGAACACATTTTCCAATCGATAATAGCTAATAAGCTAATCGATCAAAATCCGCTGTTCAATTAAAACCCCGCGTATTTTCTTCCGTATAAAAGGTGGAAGTTGATTTTTATATTCAACACAAAACAAAAAAAAACATTCTGTTTAAAGAGATTTTCCGAAATTTTCAATAAAATTTTAAAAATTCGGTATCCACGAGGAGTTTCTTCGTAATTTCTAACAATTTTTGAAATTCTCGATAAATCATTGTGAATTTTAATAAACCTTTTCTGTATATTTTTGTTAAATTTTCCTTGTACTAAAAACAATTAGTATATAAAATGTCATGTACCCAAACAATTATCATAACTGCATACACAAATTTATAACAAAGAAGAATGAACCAAATTAGATGCAAGTATTGAAAAATTTCATTCTAAATTTAATTTTTTGTGAAAATCTATAAATTTTCAGGTATTTGTATAAAGATAAAATTCTAGTCACGTTTTTCCAATCACATCTTCAAGAATGTTCTCTTTCCTAAAATTAGGAGGAACTCCACATGAAATTTGACAGGAACTTTCAGTTTACAAGAATTGAAAATAAATTTTAAAGTAGAATTCAGTTTTGTTGTAATCGGTATGGATGGAACGATCTGAGCATTGTAAACTATCTATCCCTCGTCTTTTGGATACAAGCTTTGAAATATGTTGTTCAACGTCGTAGTGGGTTTCAATGAGTCACAAAGGGCGTTATCGGTTCCAGAGAAAAGGTTAGTTTTTACAGCAGGGCATTAAATAAATCAAGAATATTACGCTTCGAAATAAAGAACAAATGTTTCCTCTTCACCTATTAATTAGTTGATTTATTGTTTGTACCAACCGACCAACAAACCAGTCCTGAATCAGTCAGACGCTTGTGCAGTACGTTATTTGGACCGCGAAAATCCTAAAGCGCAAGCGACTGACTGACTGGTTTGGTGATCGGTTGAAACAAGCCTATTACAAACTGGCGAAAAATATCCAACATGGATTTACTTCAAGTATCGGCCTAAACCATTTCTTCATAATTAGTTGAACCGATTAAAATAGTATTTTATAGAATAAAACTTTGCTTACGTTTATTTGCTTCTTCGTCTTTTTCCTTGGCGTCCTCGGCAGTTGGCCATTCAGACAGGCTTCAAATAATTTAGCTGGGTCTACATATAACACAGGTCTCAATTATTCCATAAGGAAAGCTTTCCCCACCAACATTCACATGTGTTAGTATCGACATCCACTAACGAAGGTAGTACAACATTTCTGAAACCAAACACACAAATTACAGTCTAAACACTGATCCCGAAATAGAGAATTATTGAGTTATTCTATAATAATCTTTGTTTTGTTAAATTGTGTTTGAACTGTTTTATGAAAGGTTAGTTACACCTTCCCATATATCAAGATTTGTTTGATGTTCATTTATTATATGTAGAATTTCTTCATTTAAAGAGAACAATTTATCTGAGGAGATTAAGTTGTTTTCACTGTTTATCTCAACAAACGGTTTTTGGGATTTATCTGATAATAAATTCAATAAATGGGGAGATCATCAGGCCTCTCAACCCAGACCACACATCCACTAGGTATCGATTTGGCTTTCACCCTCCTTATGTATATAAAAAACAGACTTCCAATTTACCCTGAACAAAAGAGAAAAAACAACATTTCTTTCTTTTAAAATTAGAAATTACTATTAGTTATCTTACTAAATACCAGCGCCACAAAGCAGGCAATCAAATTGACCCTTCTAGGATATTTAGGAAGAACTCGTAAGGACGCCCCGTTCAGTTTGACGATTAATCTCTGAATCACTTTGATTTTAATAGAGCCAATGAAAGCAAGCAAAAAATATTTCACCAGTCAGGATACATACCTCTGATACGTACATAATATTGGAGGTTATATATTTCAGCACCGGCCATGTGTTTTATCGGAATATCCATCCTTTTTATCTTTTTTCTCTGAAATGATTAATTGTATTGATTAAACTTGTATCTTGTATGTGTTGGAATATTAATGTAAAAGCAAATTTTTAACGACTTTTGGCGTCCACCTGGTTTGTCTATGCCTGTGTTATAAACACAGAAGATATAACCATGGAATATACAACACCATAGAAGGACATCTCTTACGGGCGAGTTTGGCCTTCCCCTCTAGCGAGTGGGCAACATAACATGTTTGTTTGTTACCCACTCGCTAGAGGCGCCACTTGTAATCAACATATTTTACAACACCGTTGTCAGGTCTGCTGAAATTGCCTAGGTCTACGAACGTATATTCAACGATTGAATCGTTGATTCTACCGCTTCGGATTTTTTCGTAACAGCATTTTTATAACGAAAGAGGACAAAAATGGAAATAAGTAATCGGACGAATTCTTCAATGGCTGTCGTAATTTTCTGGTTCTCCTTTATGATTTTTTAAGGCGATATTATGAGAAAATGAAAATTTTCAGATTTACTACCGTTTAACTCCGTACTTTATTTTTAGTTACCGCATTCTCAATATTCGCATGAAAAATTTTGACCGTATGGTATTCGTTTTTATAATGATTAAATGCATGTTTCCTTGAAGTTACCTTCAGAGAAATTGACTTTGGTGAGAGTGAAGCAGCGGAAGGTTCAAGATATTGGGTTACATTCCTAAATACAATCTATGATTTTGTTTTGTTTCGACTTGGCATCACTGCCGATGTCCAAAGCAGTAAGTGACGGCCAAACGATCAAAAAGCCATGCGCAACCGTCTAAATTAGACAGACAGAACGAGAATAGTTCCCCCTGCACGTATAACGAAAACTACTATAATGCCATGACGAAAGGAAACCAGGTGTGTGCATGCGCATTTCTCCATCTCACAATTCGGTTGTTCTTTGTCGTACATCGTACGAAACTGACGTCACACGTTTAGCAAATTTACGCGGGAATTTTGAAATGCATTACGTTGAAACGAACAACGCTTTTTCAAGCAGATCAAATGACTGAGCGCCAAATGGGATTTCTACAGCGTTGTCGGATTGTAATGTATCGGATTAAACCAAATCGAAAGCGGCTATGATTTGTCTATGCGGCTTACAAATGAAAATCATTGGATAACACAACGAATCGTAAGTTGTGATAACACCGCATACAGTGACGTCATCTTCGTACTGCGCGAATTAGGACGATTTTGAGAAAATTTGTGCACACACCTGGTTTCCTTTCGCCATGTATAATGCTAATAGCATAGGCTGAAGGGACGCAAACACTGGGAGACGGGTAATCATGCAGAATCTGTCCCTGGGTCACTGCGCATGCCCGAAAATAGAACAGCGTTGTCGGATTGTACCAGTGCATTTAATATATTCGTTTCAAGATTCTTCCGCTAGGTGTCGCATATTCAAACGAATATGATGGTTATGTTATATTAATACGGAAATTCCAGATATTATTTCGTCTTGCTCCATGATTTTTTTGATGGAACGGTAATAAATGCTCACGTCCTCTACTTTTTTAAGGAAGATGAAAATTCGTTGGTCAAGTCGGAAATTCCCGAAAATTCAGAAAAAAAATCATAACTCGAAAACTATAAAGAATCGGATTACATCCATTGGGGGTGATTCGGATACCCCACGATACGAGGGACCTAAATTTAATTTTTGGACGTCACTGTTCTGGCCACCCTGTATATTCAATGCGATTATTTTCAACTGAACAATTACAACAAGATAGAGATAAATATATTAATCGACAAATCGAAATAATAGTTTTTTTTTATACGACAACGTAATTAAAAATGGACTGCGTGTGTTTATTCCCTTAGAATACCCAGTAACGCGGTGTACGCGGCCACAGAACAACAAAAGAGAATAAACGGCACTCCTATGGTCCTATGTTAATCTGCTGTTCACTATTTCGGTACGTTGGTAGAGAGAGATAGATGGCTTTTAGACCCACCAGGTAGGAAACCTTACAAATCTGAATACTTTTGGAAATGAACATAACATCTATGGACCAGTGGAATAAGTAGATGTAAATATAAATGCAGGTTTCTTTCCGTGTAATAAATGGATAATTTGAGATAGCTAGTTCTTACAGAAAGAGACAGATCAGTTCATTAACCTGAAAGTAGGTAACTTTTGGTACCTACCCAGTTCTAACAGAGAGAATTATAGGTTAAGTTGGATTGTTTACAAGTGAGTTGTGTACTAACAGAGAGTAGAGAATAGAATGCAAGCTTACGTCACCAGACGTGAAATGTCAAAAGCATTTCAAACAAACGTTAGAATTGCATTGAAAAGCCCATAAGACCAATTTAAAGAATCTTATTTTTCAAATGAGTTATATTTATGAAGTAAAAATGCTGGTATTAAGCAGAAGTGCTCCACTGTTTGTTTGTAATTTATATAGCCAGTTGTGTTACCAAATTGGTTGATTTAAAATTTCTTGTTTAGATTTATATGAGTTTTGTAGATAAATATCTGTATTTTTGCACGCTCAGGACTGATTTAAGCAAAGACGAAACTAGTATAAGCTATGAGGTTGATAGCGATAAATTGACCTAGGAAGTGGTACTATATTTAAAATTGGTTTAATGGTTTTGAAAGAACATCTTTACATAAATATGTTTCTGAAGTAGTAAATTTTGATGCCTAAATAAGTTTTTATAAGATAACTTGAGGAATGACAATTTAAAAACATGAACTTGAACTATAACATATTCAAAGAATAATTTCGTATTCCAAATCTAAGGTAAGATTAGGTTGCTTTGTTTTATTTTCATAACGTTGTAAAATATTTATTGCTTCCCATACACGTTTGAGCAGCTAATGGACTTAAGAGAATAGTTTCAAATAATATGGAAACAGAAATAATTGAGAAATAATACACATATTATAGAAATAAACTTATCTCCACATCATAAACTTTGTTTCAGCAAATATTTTTCATTAATTAAATATAAATGTTTGTTACATGTCCTGGATTCAACAGTGTTCTCATCTGCTGATATTTTTTCTCACCAGCTGCTGTGAAAAAGTCTATTATAGTAAACTTTATTGGTACCAAGTATATTAGTATTTTATTAACAGAGAGAAAGTTAATTATTATGAGAAAAAACTATATAACCTCAAAATCCATTATTCAATAAATAACGGCTTCCGCAATTGTAGATGAAATTATTTCTACATATATAACAATTGAAAGATAAAACAGCTTACCATCAAAGAACTTTCAAATGATAGGAATCTCAAGGCTTTAAGTTGGTAATTAATGTTTGTTTTGATTTTACTGGTGGTGACGTCACGCTTACGCGGTCTATGAGATTGTGTACAGACGTGAAATGTCAGCAGTTTCAAAGAAAGATAAATGCATTGAAAAGCCCATAGAATTTCAAAGGTCTTATTTTCAAAATGAGTCACATTTATCGAAGTATAAATGCTATTAATCAGAATGTCAATTTTCGTTTATGTACTTATATAGCCATTGTTCAAATTGGTTGTATTTAAAAAGGTTATTGAGTAAATATCTGTATTTTTGTACATAGAAGGAATAATTTAAGCAAAGACTGAACCCAACGCAGAATATTTTACATAAATATGTTTCTAGTACTCTTGCTAAATTTGTAATTCCTAAATAAGTTTTTAGAGTAATCTTAAGGAATGACAATTTAAAAAAACAGTTGTTAAAGATGATGAACTTGAATTGAAGTAAATATATTCAAAGGCGATTAATTTATTTTCATAACGTCAAATATTTATTGCTTCCAGTACACGTTTGGATTGATCCTTTAGCAGCCAATGGACTTAAGAGGAAAATCTTTCGTTAAATATTTAGATTATATTTATCTACAACATCAGTGTTCTCATCTGCTGATCAATTTTTTCACTAGATGCTGTGGCTAACCGGTTTTGACATGATTCTGCATTATGTAGCATAGCAAAACAAGAGAGATGGAAATATTTATTGACTGAAGGAACAGAATGTAAATATCTCGTTAACATAAATTAGCATTCTGCATTATGTAGGCAAAACAAGAGAGATGGATTTAAGATAGCTAGAGGGCGGATTTAAGATAGCTCCTAGGAGAAGCTCATGGGATATATAGTGATATATGGTGATATATACAATGGCGTAGGTGAGATGAAATGGTGAAAATACGATTCCCCTATTCATTGATAAATTGACAAATATGTATGTTGGAATGGAAGATTGAATTTGAACTATATAATTTCAAATCTCAAACTCATCAGATCCCAGAAATTATAATTATCAGTTGATAATTTCGGAATATCTAAAACTTTCCTGATATCGTCATTGCATTCCCAATATTTGTAAGAATCTGTGAGACTACCATGACATATTTAATAATATAACATGATGAAAAATAATTTTTCCAGCAAAGCACATAACTGTTTCTTATTTAGCTCTGTTTATCATATAGGTATTTACTTGCTGATCTACCAACAATGTAAGAAAAAGTGTGAAAATGTGCCCCAAAGAAAATCGTGTGGTCGGAAAGTCGCACGTATTGTATCGACGTCTTATGACTGTCGGCCGACTCGATTTCGAAGTGTCCCACATGTGAGAGCAACACCCTTTTTCGAAAACTCTCCGACTTTTCCATCGAACTGAAGTCGTTGGAAAGTCGACCATCTGAGTTTAGAATAGGCATTCGACTGTCGACAGCCGATACGAATGTGCTTTTTGCTTTACGAAATCTTCACAAGAACTTAGTTAATTCTAAATGATATTCGATTGGGGATAGTTTTCAGTTACACAACTGTTTGGAATATTCTATAGTACTTTTATTAGTGCTTATTGTTGTTGAAATTATTCCCAACGGCTTGATTAATTCTAAATAATATTCGATTGTGGATAATTTTCAATTTATTCCATCTTTCAGAATAATTTCTATGGAATTTTTACGGAGGAATTAATTAATATGAAGAACTAGATAATTTAGTTTATGATATACACACCGTTTTTCTGACTTTTTTAAAAAGACATTTTTTATTTTTGAAAAACAAATACCTATATGTTTTTCATTTCCGCTATTCCGAGGTTTAATAGTTTATTTTTCCGGTTTTATTAAAATTAATTTTTGTTAAATTTATAATGGTTATAGTAGGGCTATCGGTGAGACCTCCATTTCAAAAAAAGTCAGCGCGTCGTAGAATAATACCTCCTGGGTGACGTGGAAATTTATTCATGATTTTCTTTCTGTGAGAAATCCTCTTGACAAAGCAGATCATTTTTTTAATTGGTAATTTTCATAAAAAACCTTTTCTTTTAAATTCTCTATTGCCAGGCGTCCCGATTTTTCGGAATAGTATGCTTGTTCAAGATTTTAAAGGACTTGCATAACACTTAGGTAGTTTTTCAAAGTTATTGGAGTTTCCGAAAGAATTAGCATCAAAATTTTTGAATTCTTCAAATAAAATTGAAGACGTTTTTGGAAAGCTCTTCTAATCATGAATTGATGTTAAAAAATCCTCAATAATTGCAAATATTGTGTAGACATTCCAAACGAATTTCGCAATAAAATCATTATCTATATTGCATTTCTTTTATTTATATTGAATTATACGACAAATACCAAAAGCGCGCGAATAGAAGCCGACCGCTTGATAAAAGAGAATAAATCGGACATTTTTGTTACAAGTCGTTTGCGCGTTAAAGGCAGGTTATGTTATTTCATGCGCTTTTGGTATTTGCCGAAATCATACTAGTAAAGTAACATAATAGTCACCGGTACGAAAAATAGCAGCCTTCTATTCATTTCTTCAGAAATCAAAATATAGCTGCTCTATAAAAAGGGTACATTCGTGAACTACGTTTTTTTTTGATTTTTCATTTTTGTTTAAGAGTCAGATAGAACTAAAGTGATCAATGATAAAGAAATTAATTTTCATCGATTTATTGAAAATATTTAAAATCATGGACAAGCAAATTAACAAGAAAATCCTTATGAATGTCCTAGGAAATTCGTGATAGTTACAAAGACTTGAAAATTCCACAAATGTTTGGATTGTTTGCGGAAGTAAGAAAAAAGTTTGTCAATTACTCAAAGCAATTGGTGATCGATTTTGATGAAATCGTTCTCATTAATATGAAAAATTGAAAGAAAATTAAACAAATCGCAAAAGTTTTCATGATAGAAATATCCTAAAAGCTGATGGATTTTTCAGAAAATTCAAAATTCATGTTGAATGTTGTCGCGATGAGCTGTGATATTTCCGAAAGATCAAAGAGAATATAACAAGTTAATCATAACTTTTGGGATATTTAAGAAATTCAACTCCTATTTTCCAGAAGGTTCCAAGATAAATTATTGAACTCTCAAGGACTTCCTCGTTCTTCAGAAAAATGACAAAATAGAAAATGAATCAATGTTTTTGACATGTTCGTGGAAATCACAGAAAAAAATTCCCGATTTTTCGAAGAAACTTGAAAATGTTACTTATTCTCGAAGAAGGTAAAAGAAATAATCCAAAATAGTTAAATGCAACTAGAAATAAATCATTCACAAAATTTCCCAAAAATGTATCGATTTTCACACGAAACTCGTGATTCATATAAAACACTCTGAAATCTCAAATGGATTATATTGCAAGAGTGTTAGGCCAACCGCACACGGAGGTGATTTCGATCAACCAAATTTCGTTGATTCGGTAGCACACATGAATGTTTTTGGTCTATAACTTATGTTAATCACCTAACCTCCGCCCGAGGTATTACCGCAGGCCCGGCGTTATAATTAACGCGCTGTAAACGGAATCCGAAATTTCAGTTCCAAACTCGTAGACGATGGCCGCGGCGTTGATTATCCCCTGAAACCGGTACTTGTGACACGAGAGGCATCAGGCAAAAAGAGTGAGACCACATCTTTATCGAGGGTTTGTTCGTTGACAGATATGGGTCCCTTTCAAACGACGAAATGAAGCAAATTTCTTGTCCCTTGTACGAGGAAATTTCTTCGTTCGTTCCTGCTCGGAAACGAAATCGGTGATGTGGGCCACGTGAACATTGAATAGGAACAAGGAACTTCGATAATTCCAATCAAAATCTATTTCGATTCTTTGTTAATCATAAATGGTCCGAATTAATTATTTATTGACGTATGGCGTAAACACTTTAAATTATTTAGATGCACTTTTTTCACAAAAGCACGTAACCTGTTGTGCTTATTTCGTTAAAAGGAATAAATGGGGCATTTAATTTTTTCTACCATTTATATCTTCCAGCAGGCGTATGCTTTTATATTTGAGTATTACCTAAACAATTTTCTTGTCAATTAACTTTCGAAAATGTATAAGAAAATGCAGAATATTCATTCCGATCGTATTAAAATTTTCAAAAACTGCACCGAATTATGAAGTAATTATCAGCAATCATATTACCTAATATGAATTGTTTTGAAGCTTCGTACAAATGTGATATAATAACTATTCGTTTGATCGAGTTCTGCGTAGCAACATATTCTTTTAATTAATGAGGTGAAGATTTATACAGATATATTCAAATAACTATGATTGCATTTTCGAAATATTCGGTCTTTATCAGATGAAGAAAATGTGAATGAATTTCCGTAAACGAGCAATATCTTCCTTAAATTGAACATGGATTTACATCAAACAGCAGCCTCACCCATTTCAATTTTGAAAATATTCACTCTATTTTGTGAAAATTATAAAAACCCGTTGTCTTTGTCATTAATATAATAATATTACTATGAACCATCTAAACAGAAAAATAAAATAACGTACGATTTTAACTGTAAAACGGATTTATATTAGTATATTGGATAATATGCTTCATTCATATTTAAAAATTCAGCAAATATGATTGAACCGATAATTTTCAGTAGCTGTGACAAAAACGCGGATTTGCGAACGTTGAAATAGATAAAACGAACTTCGGCCGAAACGTTTTATTATACTCCGGCAATATACGAATCGTTTCTGAATGGTCCGATTTTTATAGTACAATAAACATTGATCCGTAAACGCAGGACAAAATTTTTAAGGAGAGGGTGCTTTTAAAATATTTATTCTATTAACCTCGTTTCATTCTCCATTTTTTCAAATTGAAAAACCCCCTATTTTTCCAAAGTCAACTACATTTCCGCAAAACAAAATTTCTCATTCATTCTTTATTCAATTCCTTCGGTTTTCAATTATTGCGTATTCACCCTATATGCCCACTTCAAATTGCAAAATAACAATGTAATGTCCAATTTAGACATACAAATCAAAATTACATACGAAAAAAAATATTCAACGCATTTCCATATCACGAAATTGCGACCCTACGGAACCGACATGTTCCTTTTAAACGTACCATTCCGCTGAAGGTATCGAAACACGAAAATAAACCCGTATCTCAATCCCGAAACACGTTTTCTAACCCACCTTCGGTTCCTAGCCGAGAAACCTCGCGACGAGGCTAGGTGATTAACAGAATTTATGACGCATAAACATAAGTGCCGACCACCGAATTATCGAAATTTCTTTCACCGAAATCACCCCGTGTGCGGTTGGCCTTAGGTCGTAATAGACGCCGACGTGTTTGTGCACATCTGGTCAACATTTTTAAACGAGAAAGTCCTCCGAAGAGGCCAAATTTATTGCATGTCGTTCTTGGAAAAGGGGTTTCTTGGAGACAATGTGAGAAGTAGCAGGTACTTCTCACATTGCAGGGAAAGGCCATCTTCGGAAAGATTCGAAAATAAAATTGTTCCGCCTAAGTCATTGAAGTACCTAATTATAGCGATAAAAAATTATGCACTGTTTTTTCCAAAAAACTTGTACATGTTTTCGAGGGTACATAACGAGGGGTTTAGAGAATCTGAACCAACTACGTACATTCTTTTTCATAATGATTTTTCATTGAGAAAATGCCCTTGTTTCCTATATTTCGTTCAACTGTTTCGCTAGCTCCTTGTTTTCGGTACCTAGTTATTATATTAAGTTTTTTTGTTCCTTATTAAATATAGCATCAAGTAGTCAATTAATCCCCAAAACGTAATAGTAAATTAGGAATAAGCCGATTTCATGTACATATAAATATAAAATCAATATCAACATTCTTAATGCAAAAACATCTACATCTGCGTCCGTTTCAGCGACAATTATTCCTTTTTTCGTAAACAATATTGTAGAAATTGATTGAGCGCCGACGGTCTACTATCACTGAAATGCTGACTTGATAACCGATAATAAATGTTCATAATTATGTGAATTTGCTTGGGAGTAAGGTACAAAAACTTGGAAGAATTAGTTATCTCAAATGCTTGGATAAGAGCAGTCCCTCATTGTTTGGTAACCTGTACGGAATACGATAATAATGAATTACGATCGAATCTAACAATATCATCTTTTTATTTTGCTAATACGATTATATTTTATATTATAAGTGTGTAAGTTGATTATATACCAATTGATATTCCTGTATATTCAGAATAAGTCAGTCTTCGAAATATCAAAGGTTTATTATATAAAGCAATCCTGAACAAAATTTTGAGTCCGCGTCTGTATCATTTGTGATGCGTTTGTTTTCCTCCTCTGCTCGAACTAAATAGAGAGGTCAGAATGTTACTTGTTTCCTTACAGGCACCCTTGAGTGTGACGATATATACAGCCGTAGCAGCAAGAATGCCGAATCTTGATACGTTCGCCATCTATTGGTCGTAACACAAAATAAAAAACAGGTCCAAATCGACTGTTGAGGATTGCCCCTCTAGTCTATTCTCTACTCTCTGATACAGTCTATCGAATATCGGTAGATGAATGTGCTTTTTCGGTAGATCGGTAGATAAGACGAAATGCGGTAGATCTACCGAAAAATCGGCAGAGGGGGTAACACTGGTGTAGCCGCTCGTGTCGTTCCGTAACTCAGTGCGGCGCCGGCGATTCAGTCTAAGCGGATCAGTCGTGAGGTTAAGGCGTGTTTGTATTTCATATCGATTTGTTGGTGTCTGTGCGAAAAAACGTGTGGTGTCGTCTACATTCAAGGCATAGGCTGATAGGGTGAATATGACCTCTAAATTTTGCAAACATATAGAATAATTGAACGTATTTGCAATGGATGATGACAGTCGTTTATATCGTAGGAAAGTAAATAACATCGGATTGTAGGAATGTAAGTTTGCTTAGAATTTCTTTGAAATTTATTGAAGATGATAATTGTTTTAAAATCAGGAAACTGAACAATGAAACAAGGGTACTAAAGTATTCAACAACGTACTGCATCGTTTGGCACTATCATGCCTGTAGAGATGGGCGATACGAATCTCTAAAGGATTCGTATGATACGAATCCGTATAAGACAGAGATTCGTACCGAATGGATTCGTATCAACAGGTTCATACCGAAAGATCCGTATCGAGAGATTCGTATCGAAAAGATCCGTATCAAAAGATCCGTACCACAAGATTCGTACCCGAGTTATATCATCGCATCTCGTATTGATGCCAGTACCGTTTTACATGTAAAAATGGTATATTTTCCTCTCCATTGTACTCATAAAAATTAATAAACTGAAGATTTCTAATTATGTACTTAAATCTCACACTCCTGATTACTAGCGAGGGAATGCTATCAACGGAGTCCATTGAATTTTGTCAGAAAAAGAATATGAATTTTGACCGAAACATAAAATACGACTGCCATTATGATATAATAGGGCGATTGAATTAATTTTCTCGGAAATTTGATTCGAACAAGACGATTTTGGTTTAGAATTGATCGAAAAATATAATCAACACAACCCTTAAAAGTTTTCTGTCAATTTTGTGCAAATATAATGTCATATTTATTTCGGGGTAAATTTACATCAAGGATAGTTGAATTTCCTAGTCTCTAAGATTTTGTGAATATCATGAATAGAGGAAGAGGAAATATTTTTGGAAATTACGATTTCAGAAAGGTGCCTCCTACAGTTTTCATCGCCCATGTAAAAATTGGATCTGAATTCAAAACTTGAAAATAAAAAAGAGATTTCTCATTTCTCTACATGATTTCATTCATTTAGAATCGCTTGTTAAATTTTGTTTTTAATTCCTTGTTTCGAAATTTCAATAATTTTTATCGTTAAATAAGTCTGAAATGGGTTAACAAAAAACCAGATATAATTTTGAAACAAGTTGCATTCAAGTAAAATCGGAAAAGTATATGTATTGAAAAAAAGTGCTTTTTTCCCCAAAAACAGCCATACTTTTTTTAAAATTTTTTACCGATAACGTGAATCCTAATTGATATTCTTACATGTATCTCAGTTTGAATAAGCAATTCGATTAAGATGAAATTTTTGGTCAGAAATATGAAAAAGATTTGGACAGCTGATCGATAAACCAAAGTTATTGGGAAATAATGATGAAAAATTTCTTGTCTTTTATTGATAAGAATAAAGAATTACATTCAATTGTCAAGATAATTAGAATTCATGTTTAGAAACAATAGTTTAGATACTTTTCCATCAGTCAATCTTGTTCGCCGTTCATTTATAAGTTGGCCGCTTTTTGAAAAACTGTTTCCGAGGAACTGATGTTGCTGTTATACACAGCCTTTGTTTCATTATTTTGTAGAGTTTCGGATATAAAGCTTTTCTCTCGTGCCACCACATTAAGGGATCCATTTTCCGATTGAGGAGCGGTTCCTGTATATGGGACGTTCTTCTTTTTTATCGACAATCTGACCGGTAAATTTTTATATTTGATAAAAAAATAAACTTGTGATTTATTTAATGAAATTTGATTTAAATTATTGCCTCATTATTGTAGATTACAAAAACATATAATGCAGCGAATTATTACATGTAATTTTCGTTTCATTTCAAATATCGTAGGAATGGTATGAAAAAAATGACACCTCAGTCACAAAAGTATTTATTTTTTTTATGTCTCATTTTAAATCAGAACTTCAGTTTCTTATTACTTTCTAATCAAGAATATAAACATTTACTATCATCTTGCTCCATAGGCCGGATTTTTTTTAAATAATCATTTTTTAAATTATCCAATACCACTCCGTCACATTTTTGCTTCATAAGACATAAAACTTTTAATATTATGAAAGTAGCCCAATAAAGTCGCTTAAAAATCTAGTGAACACCTTTATTGTTTAGCATATAATACTAGAAAACGTTACTTTTGTAAATACTAACAATAAAGTGGTTCAAAACTTACTTTGAACTAAAATTTTAAGGGGACAAAATTGTGACAGAGTGGTTAACGAAGTGACGGAGTGGTAAACAATGTTTACGTCCGCCGAACAAAACTAACCTTATAACAATTTTTAATTTTAGAAAACAATAACAAACATAGTATATACTTAAAATGTTACTACAAGTCTTGATGATTGGTGTCCATTCTTTGGTACATATTAATTTAGTCTTACAATATCTTATCACTAACTCTACTTTTCAAAAACTTCTATTGGTTGATCGTATTCGTAAAACACGCGTTTTTCTTTTTTAATCAGCTTAGGAGGTGGAATAATTTGTAACAAATTTTCATACATCACATCTGACACATCAGTCTCTACCAATTTAAACAATTTTCCAGTATCATCAACAGATTTATAAAACATCACTCGAACATCTCCATCTTCATCCACTCCACTTTTGCTACTCCTAAGTAAGTGTACTCAATTTTTCTTTCACTTAGTACTTTGACTAAAAGATGTGTTCCATTTTTATTAATGATGGATGGATCTTATCCCTAGTAGATCGTGTGATGTACCTGGTTTTGTATCTACAGATTTTCTCAAATTAAGAAGAGGCTGGTCATCTTCGTCTTCTGAAGTAGAGGTATACACAGTCTTATAAAATTCCTTAGTAGAACTAATTATATTAGTTATATCAGTCAGTGGTTCTTCTCTATCCGAGGTTGAAATGTCAATTTCTGCCTCACGTTTCGGCAATGGGCAGTAAGTCTTTTAATTGTAACAATCACAAAATTTTCCGCAAAAACAACTTAACATTCGGTAGCTCAACATTCCAGGCTGCTGAGCAAGCAATTGATGGACTTGCATAGTTCCTTTTAATGGAGGAATTCCTTGTGGGATTGTCACCAAAATCTGTGCGATATCGTCTTTACCGACAAAAAAGACCTTTATCTTACTGCGATTGTTGACTGCATCGAAGAATTGTGCTGCGTCAACAATATCGTGTCCGCTGGCGACAAAATGATCAGCTAAACGTTTAATAGACCCCCCTATGCCGTCAGCCGCACCCTTGCCGTGGCCAGATTCAAAAAAATTCCATTAGTCCAGTCAAATTAGCTCTGAATTAACAATCGTAGAGACAGGATAAATTTGGTATCGTTGGATTCGTAGGAAAATTCTGAACAACTTTTTCCCCGAACAAAATGTTCCCATTCATGTCTTTCATACAAAAAAAATACATCAAAGTTCATATATTACTCATATATTCAAAACTAACCGTCGTACGACAAATTGGTTTACATTACTTGAAAGAGAAAAGGAAACTATATTGAAACCAGTAATAAGTTCTCATTTTTTCATTCAAAAATCACGTTAAAACTTGAATTTTTTGAAATTCAATACATTACTAGATTATTGAAATTACCTAATACAAGAGAACGCTGGCAACAGCGCAAGGCTACTCGGACGGTTCTCTTCGTGTTGTGACTAAAGAGAGCGGATGATTTACAATGTTTCCGTTTACGATACCAATAAACATTGTTCGAATGAACATGAATTTGGCGGGAAGAAAAATGCCGTACTTGTATTGCTGATGACGATAAAAATCAGAATCCCGTGATGTCAAATGCATTTGTATGAACACTTGTATTTTGAGAAAAAGGGAGCTCATGATTAAGTGGCTATCAAGTTAATTAGACAACAAGGGCATTAAAGATAATATTCAGCTGTCCACAAATAACCGTTACATTATAATAACATACCGATAATTTTAACAGTTTATTAACAATTTTAAATCCTTTGTTAGACAAATGTTGAAATAGTATTTAATATTCATCATTGGTTTAAATATCTTTTGTTTACCCTTCATCTTTCGAATGTCATTCAATTCGCAGAATATGTCTTAATGTCTTTTGAATAGCAAATATGTCTGTTGGCAAGAGTAAGTATTGAATACATATATAAATACGGTGCGGAGTATTCAATCCCAGTATTCTTTACTGTCCGCAGGTAATATTGTGCCATTATAATTATTTCATACGCCAGTTTAGTTTTTGGCTTGCGAATCAACAAGTAAATAAGATCCGTGAGTGTCATATAAATCAAGGTAAGTTTCATTTTTATCAATATCAATTTTTCAATAATTATTTAATTTTTGTTACTTTGTCAGATTCATTACCAAAATTTCCACAAATCAAGTTATCAACAAATAGAACGTGTTGAATATTTTGAAGAAGTTCAACTGAATTTTTTTTCACGCCGTAAAATGGAAAATAAATGCGTAGTATGTAATGAAGATGTGCCAGAAGAGCAAGCCTTATATACCATGACACAAGAAGATAAACAGAAATTTATCATAACGAATAAGGCAGAAAATGATGAGAAGTGGCTTTTGTGTAAAAATCGCACAAAAATACGATTACATTTGGTTTGTTGGAATCAATTTGCAACATGGACGAGCCTCCGGAAAAAAAGGCTAGAAACAATTTTGAATACAAAGCAAGTACTTCCAAAGTATATACTGAGAAAGAAGCTTCGTTATCCGATGAAAATAAGCCGGCTTCCTCCCCTTTCGATTTTTTGAATACTTGCTTTATATGCTCCAAACGAGTGTATAAAAAAGGTGCTCTTGTTAGAAGAGCGGATTGGAGTGTAATAATCATTGCAAATTTTGCAATGGTGAATCTTGTGATAATGCATCACTAGAAAAGCATTCATTAGAGGAAGATGGTAGTTACGAAGTAGAGGAATTCAAATGAATCTGTAAAACTCGTGAACATTGAACAAATTTGTTCGGATATTCAACCACTTTTGCTGTGTCGAAATTATCGGAAATGAACTGGGTTTTCAGTCGAAGACTTTTCCCAGTAAAATTTTTGTTTCATTTTTTTAATTTTATCCCCTTCTTCCTATACCTCTCAGTACGAAAACTATCCACATCAACAAGTTTTACCACTACTCACGGTTATCGACCGTTTTAAGAAACGCATAACAATAACCTTTTATAGTAAGGACAATTTTTCCCTTATTTAGTTATTTTTATTCATTAACTTATCATGTGATATTGATTATGTAAATCTAACTAATCGACTATTTGAAAGGTTTCCACAAGTAAGAATCTAATCTAAAAAGAAAGTGCAAATCGAAGCTGCTTGCTGAAAGGGAGCTGGTGGAAACAGAAATACAATGACTCGAATAGTGCCGCAAGTATACCTGAACATCGTAAATATCCTAATTCGGAAGCCTGAGGGGTCGTACCGACAGAACCCGCACTTAGACGTGCTTTTGCCAATTCTATCCTTTTCTTCTACCCGCACAATGGCTTCATTTTTACAAATTTCAAATTTTGGCTACTCATTTTGATAAAAAACCGCAACCAATCAGTGTTTTGAATTCACTACACTAATTTCTTTCTCCCGATGAAATCCAAGTCCCCGTACGACTGATTGTTCAGGAAATATAACACTTTAAAAATTTCATACCAGTTTTTTCGTATGAAAGACAAGGATGGGAACATTTTGTGTGGGGAAAAAGTTGTTCAGAATTTTCCTACGAATTCAAAAATACCAAATTTATCCTGTCTCTAAATATTGTTAATTCAAAGCTAATTTGACTGGACTACATGTCAAGTCATCAAATCCGTATTCTTCAAAAAATCTCGTGGCAATGAGATAAAAATTTATTTTTTGTTTATATTGCGTCGCTGGCCCGTCTGAAAAAATGTGGATCGTCTTAATATGAGACAGTTCCTTTTGAACGTAATCGAGAATTGGATGGAGGTGAGCCCATATAGCGGCAGGGCCATGTTGAAGATCAGAAGACACAGTACAAAAGGAAGTTATATTTTTATCCTTATTAAAAGTCAAGTGATATAATACTGCTGTATGCAAAGTTACTTGGTTTCGAGATCCTCCAAAATGTACTGATTGGATTTCTTCATGGTACTTACAGGCATAGTTTTCGCTAAAATCAATATGTAAAGCAATTTCGGTTTCTGTCAATCCATCTATACATTGTCGGTATGATTTATATTGATTTTTAATATTAAATATGTGGGATTTAAAATCTTTTAACTCATGTTCAAATTTTTTAATCAAACCTTCAACAGTGATTTTTTGTATTTGTTTTATGTTCTTGCTGATTTTAACTTTTCTTCCATCTTTCTCGACAATATTTGTGATTCTGACCCATTGTGGTCATTCCAAAACTTTTTCTTTTGCGATCGTGGTTGTATCATAATTGAGCTTTTTTGCTTTACATTTTTCGCATTTCCCTTTCATACATGGTAATGAATTTATATCGCATACAGTTTGTAAGATTATCTGGTTCATGTCATTTGTCTTGATAACTTTATTTTTATGCAAAATAACTCTCATGAATGCAATGTTTGCGTGTACCTTGCACATACAGGTTTCTCGGCTGTCAACTGAAGGTGGCACGACATAAAACGGCTTAAATTTTGCAAAATAACTGTAGTGACATTTAACGTTGGGGTCCTCTTTTAGAAATGACTTATAGAGATTTTTCTTAGTATCCAACAAAATTCTTTTCTGCATCTTCCTTTTTTGATAAGTGACTGTCTCTTTTTTTCCAGCAGTGGCACGTGACACATCATCCCTGAGATAAAAATCATGAATTTTTTTTTTAATGTTGTATTTTTTGGCAAGATGGAACTATACTTTTTCATTCTCCTGATTCCAATGGTTTCCATTGCCAGTTGAAGTTTTTGTCCTGAACGTTGAATTGCTGGGTCTTCAAGTACAGTAATACCCCGGACTTACGCGATAGGTGGGTCCGAGCGGTTGCCGTGTAAGTCGAATTCGCGTAAGTCGGGGTTCAACGTTGCATATAAATACATATAAAGTTTGTTTAATCGGGACCAGAGTTTAAAGAAAACAATAATTTAGAAGAAAAATGTTTAATAAAGTGTAGGATAATAAAAAAATATTACATTGTTATGAATAAAGTAAGCTAAACCGAAATTATTTTGATGTCGAAGGCTTCATATATTCCAACAATGTTGCCTGACGAGTTAAATTTTTCTTCTTTTCACGTAAAATTTCCTCGTAGCATACCAGTAATTTTTTTATCCCTCGTTTTGTAGTAGAAACGCGTTCTTCATTAGAATCAATTTTTCTAAAATTTGTAACCCCTTTTCAATTGAATTGAGCCCTTCTGTTAAGTTTGCAATTGTCATTTGATTTACCGATTCAACTGGGTCTAGCGAATCAGTTTGTTCAATGTCTTGCTCATACTTACGCATTTCTATAACCTCGTCAATTGTTAGCTCTTGATTGTGTGAATCTAGCAATTCTTGAACGTCATCATTATCGACCTCTAAATTTAATTGCTTGGCGATATCGACCACTTCTTCTATTATGCTATCGATTTGTTCAGGGTCTGAAATGGTTTCTCCTTGGGTTTCAGAGGTGAAAAAAAATGGACACAGTTTTTCCAGACACCATTGGGAGTGTTTTGTGAAACCTCATTCCAAGATTGTCCAATAATTCTTACAGCATCTAAAACATTGAATTGCTTCCAAAAGTCTTTAACAGAAAGCTCATTGTTTTGTCTCATAGCTTCATGTACATGTGCAAATGACCGCCTTGTGTAGTAAGCTTTAAATGTTTTAATGACTCCTGGTCCATTGGTTGAAGCAAGCTGGTAGTGTTTGGTGGCAAAAATACAACTTCCACACGTGAATCGAAATTAATTAGAGTTGCGGAAGGATGACCTGGCGCATTGTCAATTAGTAGCATTACTTTAAATGGGATTTCTTTCAATCGGCAGTAACGTTCGACTTCAGGAATAAAATGATGGCCAAACCAGTCTTCAAAAGAGAAGCTGTCACCCAAGCTTTTGCATTAGACTTCCAAATGACAGGCAAACCAGCTTTAGATTTATTTTTTAAGGCTCTTGGATTTTCTGAGCGATAAACTAAGAGAGGTTTTAATTTACAATCTCCAGCTGCATTCGCACCAACCATCACTGTTAATCGATCCTTGGCGGCTTTAAAACCTGGAAAAGTTTTCTCTTCACGCGCAATAAAAGTTCTTTTAGGCATTTTCTTCCAAAAAAGACCTGTTTCATCTACGTTAAAAATAGTTTGGCTAGTGTAGCCACCTTCATCTATCATTGTTTTGAGTTTTTCTGGATAGAGAGATGCAGCTTCTTTATCAGCGCTTGCCGCTTCTCCACTCTCTGCGATGCTATGCCAATTACAACGACTCTTAAATCGGCTGAACCAGCCGTTACTAGCTTTAAACACTTCATTTTCAGCCGCCTCCCCAGCTTCTTCTTTTAGTTTTTCAAAAATCTGCTTTGCTTGAAAGCACACTGTATTTTGATCAACAGGACAATTTTTCACTCTTACTTGATTATCACACCATGACTGTAGCAATGTTTCCATCTGTGCGATAATACCGTGACGCTTACGGATGATACTTGAATTCAAAGATTGAGAGTCTTTCACAGCGGTCATAATTTTTTCTTTACCTTTTACAATCGTTCGGACTGTTGATTCCGGTAGGTCAAATTTCTTTGCCAACTCACAAATTTTCATTTTTGCTTCAAAGTCTTTAATTATAATCAGTTTACACTCCAAAGACAGTGTTTTTCTTTTCTTGTTAGGCTCAAATGACTCATTTTTCGTTCTTTTAGACGACATAATTAGAAATTATAAGTAAAACGCATTGCGCACTTAAAACAATTTCACGCGGAACACGTTTAAACCTGTCGCAAACTGAACGCTGAGTGGGCGGAGCGAGAAAGCCGATGCGCGCGGCAATCAAAATGAAAAACCGCGTATCTTCGAATTCGCGTAAAACGGGGTAGCGTAAGTCGGGGTATTACTGTATACTTTTAATATAGCGTTTTGTTTTGTGGTCTTTTGTGTTCTTGTAATGTTTCTTAATGGTATTTGATAAGATAGTATATTTTCTGTATTCTTCTTTGCCATGTTCATTTTCTTTGTCACTATGAGTTGTTGTTGTAAGCACTTTATTTCGTTTCTTTTTCAGTCGCTGATGTCTTTTCTTGTATTTCTGTACTTTTCTTAGTAATTCTTGTGTTTGGTTTTGAAGTTGAATATTTTGTCGATAAAGGCGTGATCTATCTCGCCGCACTTGTTTTCTTCCCCTGCTACTGGCAACAGACGAGGCTGGAGTCAGTGAACGAGATCTGGGACTTGATGGAAGGAGTCTGGGACTTGAAGGAGGCGATGTAGAAGCCGGAGTGTTCATCAAAACATTCTGCAAAGTTTTCTGTATTTCTCTTCTCTTTTTATTTCTAATCTGCCATTTTCTTTTTATTTTTTTATGTTCTTTTGGTGTCATATCCTTAACTAACTTTTTGCGAGCATGATATCTTTCTAAATCTTTACGTTTTACTTCTGCAACAAGTTCAGGGTTAAGCTTTCTTTTTTCACGACACCGTCGCTGTCTTTCAGCCGCAGATAATGCCATTTTTTCATTTACTTGATGGTAATACCTTAAATTAACAAAATAGTTGACGATAGAATAACCAATATAAAAAAACAAGCAATCATCTACTATGGATATTAACTAAAGTTCTAAGTTCCATACAAAAATGACCACTCTGTCACGAGTTATACTACTCCGTCACACATTTTTGTGACAGAGGTGCTACGTGACAGAGGTGTAAAATAGTAGTGTTCGAGATATTCAGCATTTTCCTAATTATAATTTACGCAAAAACTGGGTATATATGAAATATTTATCATAAATTAATCAGTTAATATTAAAACCCCTAAATTAGAATAACATTTGGAAGTCGTAACTTACGTGACAGAGCGGTCGCTGAATAAACACACGCACCTCCTTTTACTGTTTGCGGGCGGCTGACTGGTATTGCCGGGGCATGGGAACGTATAGCGCGAGTGCGGGGTGGAGGGGGACTATTCTCGAACCTAGTGACCAAGGTCAAAGTTTCTAACGCACACTATTTTGTGCCATAAAATGAGTGACAGAGGGTAGCAACTAAAATCATATACATCGGGAGACAGCCAATAAAATATTTTTTTATTTAATAATATAAACATTAAAAATTATTTCTTCTTATTAATGTAATAAAAAAGCTTAAGTAGTTCAGTAAATGTTCTTGGATAGAAACTTTTAAATGTGTTTTTTTTTACGAGAGCACTTTGTTTACATTACTAGTCATAGAGGGACACACTTTATTAGTATGTATAACACCTCCGTCACGCTTTTTGTATACTATGTCACACTGATTTTGTAAAAAATAATTATGAATAAAATCTAGTTTTGAGGATATTAAAATTATTGCATTGTCAAGTGTATTTTTTTATAAAATAATTAAGTAATTTAGTATTTATGAGCAAAATATTATTTTTTTTGCGGAGAAGACAAGTCATTCAGCCCTATTCTGTAACTTCTACCAAATCGAATCGAAAACTACGCGTCAGATCGAAATCCAGTGAAATCGAAATAGCTGGCTTCGATCGGTCCGAAAAATGGTATTCTGTAACCCAGGTAGAAGACGTTGTAAATCGAGAACCCTAGTTTCGATTTGACGCTCATAATAGATGCGGCAACAGCGCATTTTTGATGCGAATTTGGTACTTATTGAACTATGTGGCGCTATATTCAAATAGAATGGTACTTTGGGTAAAACCTTTTTGGCCAACTTGCCGTTTTATTGCATTTCATGAAAACATCTGTTGGGGAAATTTGAAGTTGTGCAGATCTGCCCGAATCGCTCGTTTTGTTCTCATTTCTGTTTAAACTGCTTTCAAGAATAGGTGTACGTATTAGTAAAATGGCTAACGAAAAATTGTTGAAGAAAAAAGTTTCCAGCGAACAATTAGACGTGATGGTTGACTTTCTAAGTCAACACAAAGTATTGCTTCACGGTAAAACGAAGCCATTTGAAGCGGACTCTAATTTAATGGAGAATTTGTGGGAACAATTGACGAACATATTAAATTCGATGGGAACGGGGCCTTCAAAAAAAAGCGCTGCTTGGAAAAAGGTAAGTTTACCTCATCAATAATGAAGAAAGTTTTTTGTTATCATGCATTATTATATTTTCAAATAATTTTCTATGTATGTTTTTAAAAATATGTATTTCCTTAGACATTTGTGGACTTTAAAAGCAACACAAAAAAAAAGCAAGAGAAATCACAAAGTCCCTTAAAAAAACTGGTGGTGGAGAAAATGAAATAAAGGGGCTTAATCCAGTCGAGGAAAAATTAATGAACATCATTTCCTGGGTGACGGTGAAGGGCGTTGATATAGGCGAGGTTGGCTTTGAAGAGGAAAGCAATGTACTCGCCCCACTTGAGGAAAACAGAAAATCCCCCAGTATTCAGGAGCCACCTCCTGAACACGTTGTAGTTGAACCATGCCACTCGGTTATGAAACCTGGAGGTATGAGTTCAACACATTGCAGAAAAAGATTGGCAGAGGAAAGTGAAGCTAGAAGCTCGAAAAAGAGAAATTATGGAGGTATTTGAAATGTAATTTGAAAATAAAAGAGGAATAACTTAGCACTTTTTTTACAAACAAACGAAGCGACCTGAGGATAGCAGCTGAAGCTTATGCTGCAGGGCAGAAATTAACATCAGACTTGCTCACAAAAATAACAAATTTTGTGGGCGGTGGTGAATCCATTGAATTGAAAAAAAGGGAATTGGACCTAAAAGAGATGGAGTTAAAAGTAAGGTTGATTGAAGCTAGAAATAAATCAAGAGAACTTGATTTGATGGAATTTCAATTAGGTTTAAGAAAACAAGATGAACAAGGGAATCATTAAAAACATTTATTGGGAAAAATAATTTTGTATGAGTTGTCCTCTAATTCTCCTTCCCTTGTTAAAAATTGGCATTTTGTTGATCTGAAAATATTTTCTGTACAGATAAGTGGATTTATTTACTTTAATGTTACCTTCTTCATATGGTATTACTTCATTTAAATCAACATTATTCTCTTCATCGTCATGATCATCAACGTTGTTATTTCTCAATATACTGTGCAACACACAACAGGCATAAATAATAGATGCTGCTTTTTCCGTATTATAATTGAGTACACAATATTTTTGCAGACAACGAAACCTACTTTTTAAAATGCCATTTGTGCGCTCTATACAATTCCTCGTTTTGGTATGTGCTGCATTATACCTTGCTTCGGGGTACCTGATACAGCATTTGACACTGGCATTAGCAGCCATGGCTGTAGAGGATACCTAAAGTCTCCTAAAATTTGAAAAATTATCTGGAAATACCATAAGGTACTTGCATGTGTACCTAGTAGCCAAAATCCGCGTTCATCGTTCTCAAAATTTGTTTGCATGTGTTGGGGAAATGTTTGACATGCTCCATATTGCAGAGTCATGCACAGAACCTGGATAACCAGCATTGCACTGGAGTATTATTCCCTCTGCAGCGCATATCTGAAAGTAATGAATGTAAGAACACAGAAAGAATAATTAGAAGTGTATTTACAAGCAAATGGTACTATGAAAACGCTTTCGGTTTGGGTATGTAAAACCCGGATGAACAGGGTGGTCTGTTGGAGGTGCTATTATAGCTATATGAGTGCAGTCTAAGCACCCAATAACTCCTGGGAAGTTGAATTTCTCCATGAATCTAGAAAAAAAAATTCATGAACTTGTAACAACATAAAAAACACACTTACTAATGACTGACGATCATTTTATTCTCCCAACTTGAGAAAACTTAATATACTTTCGGCTCATATGGGCGCTAATTTTTGCACTCACTTCGTCGATACATTGACTTACCATTGAACGGCTCATCGCTGTCATGTGGTCTTGCCCTACACTTCTTTGATAGCTCCCATGAGCATAAAAGTGTAGTGCACATGAAATCTGAGAAAATAAATCATAAAGGAACATTGCTTTTCATTCTCAAATTTATTATAGCTCTTATCCGTATATATTTAGGTACAGACGTCACCCTGATTAACTCATGCATTAATAATGATATTTCATCAATTACATCGTTAGCCAACGATTTCGGGAAACGATATAACGCTTAAAAACGTGTTCGGGAACGTTAAACGAATTGCTCTTATCCCTGAGTAGGCAACGTTCCACATTGAATATTTCTCTGAAAAATTGTACTTACATCAATTGCATATATTTATATAACAAACTCACCTCTGTAATTCTTCACCTATCTGACTTTCCAACATTATTTTCAAATCTATATTTAACTGTTTAACACTGATAAACACTGCGACGACGAAATTCAGTTGTAGGTTCAGTTACAGTTAGGTTAAGTAAACACTGGCAATACGCATGTGCTGGCTTTCTCGATTTCGATTACGACCACTCTAAGCTTGTCGAGTACCATTTCGATTTCAAGCCATGTGATTTCGATATGACATTTCGATTTGGGAGTTACAGAATACCGATTCGACAGTTTTCGATTCGATTGAAGGATTTCGATTCGATTTGACACATTTCGATTCGATTTGGAGTTACAGAATAGGGCTGATTGTCGATAAAAAAGAAGAACGACCCATATACCTTTCGATTTCAACCAAAATTGCTGATGAAGGATCTTTTTTTTCTCGTAGTAATTGAGTTTTTTTGTTATAAACATCCCAAACCCAAGTCCTACTACTATTGTCCTTGTCTATTACAATATTTTCAATGATGATTGGTTTGTCATCAACGATTTCATCAACTGTATTCATTGATTGGTCCAATTCTAACAGAGAATTTTTGTTGTTTCATATAGTTGGATATTCTCGTTGAAACCTTCTTGTTTAAATCGTGGATCTAGGAAAGTAGTTTGAGCTAATAATAAATTTTCCATAATATTTTGAAATCTTTCAATTAGTTGCTGTTCCATTGTCATGAGAAATCTTTCAATGGTATGTGGCAGATGTGGATGTAATTTTAACTTTTGACAATGTTCGATTAAAGCATGACTTATTATTATTAATTTTGATACGGTAACATTTTTTTCGGCACTTAATTCCTGTGTTACTTCTGAAAACATCTCGAGGGCTTTGCATGTATATTGCAAGATGGACCATTCTTCTTGAGTTGGATACTCATATTCAAAATTAATCAGCGCCAATGTCGAAATTAAAGGTTCTCGAATTTTTAGAAATCTACAGAACATATCAAAGGTGGAATTCCAGCGGGTCGGGCAATCTTGTTTTAAAGTGAGTTCTTCATAACCCATCTGGTTTTCGACTTCTTTTAATTTAGCCATCGCTAATGGACTTTTTTTGAAATAAGTGACGATATTCTTTATTTTTGTTTGAATTTCTGCCACTTCCCTGAGCGATGTTTGTACTACAAGATTCAACGTATGCGCGTAACAAGAAAGATGATTCCAAGAGCATAGTCGAACTGCTGCTTTAATATTTGCTGCATTATCAGTTACGACAGCGCATACTTTTTTTTCTAAATTCCACCAAGATAAAACTCTTTTTAATTCATTCGATAAATTTTGTGGTGTATGCTTTTCAGAATAACGAAAACAATCTACCAAGCACGATTTCAGTTCACATTTATCCTCAATATCTTCAATGAAGTGAACAGTTATAGCAATATAATTATCATTACCCAAAAAAGTCCATCCATCAGTTGTTACGGATATATGCAAAGCCATATCTAGATGCTCCCTAACTTTCTGAGCAACTTTATTGTAAAACAATGGCAACAATGTACTAGATATTGTTTTACGTGACGGTAAATTATATGAAGGATTCAACATTTTCACGAATTTATGAAATTCTTTGTTTTCGACTATATTTAGTGGTTGATATTCTGAGGCAATCATTCTAAGTAATTGAAAATCTAATTCGGTCGTTTTATTTTGAGGCAAAGGTCTATGAAAAAATGAATTATCATCGGTAAATCTTTGTTGAACCAAAAGTATTTCTATATGAATGAGAGAAAATATTTTGTATTCATTTTCTTTTTAAATTTGTTGATTTATGGGTATTGGTCGATAATATTCAAATGGATTCCAATAAAAATAATATTCTATGAACAACACGTTTTGGGAATTTATCGTCATAAGGTAAGTTAGAAAATTATGACGAGACACTAAAAAAAATTGAACGGTTGGTTAAAAGGAAAAATGACAATTGAAAAAAAATTTTAATCTTTTGGAACGTGGAACGTTTCCTGTTTGAGCAGTTTTACAAATTTTGATTCCAAATCGTACACATAGCTGCACCTCTAAAAAGAGAAACTATAAAAATTGCAAGTTGTCATTTTTCCTTGCCATATCACAATTGTCAAATTGTCAAACTACCTTCAAACCTCCGTCACCCAGGTTATAAGACTCGTTTCTAAATACAATATTTCGACCTAGTTTATTATTATTGACCAATACCCACAAATCAACACAAATGAAAGGAAGTTATAACGAATCAGTTTTTCAAACATTTTGCTACAAAAACTTAATTAATTTATGTATCTTCAATAAAACTCACCTCAAATTTAAAAACACTGAAACACCAAACACAATAAAGTAAATAAAAGATTGTCAAAATCAAGGACACGAAATAGTATAACACATGACGAAAGGAAACCAGGTGTGTGCATGCGCATTTCTCCATCTCACAATTCGGTTGTTCTTTGTCGTACATCGTACGAAACTGACGTCACACGTTTAGCAAATTTACGCGGGAATTTTGAAATGCATTACGTTGAAACGAACAACGCTTTTTCAAGCAGATCAAATGACTGAGCGCCAAATGGGATTTCTACAGCGTTGTCGGATTGTAATGTATCGGATTGAACCAAATCGAAAGCGGCTATGATTTTTCTATGCGGTTTACAAATGAAAATCATTGGATAACACAACGAATCGTAAGTTGTGATAACACCGCATCCAGTGACGTCATCTTCGTACTGCGCGAATTAGGACGATTTTGAGAAAATTTGTGCACACACCTGGTTTCCTTTCGCCATGGTATAACAGAACGAAATCGTATCGCCACCTCCGACTTGAATGAACTAAAAATTTTCAAACCTTCAGTTCAGGCAGTTACCGAAAAATATTCCAATAGTTTACATATATTTCAATGTTAAAATAATGACTTTCTTCACACCGCAAAATAAACACAGTTTGTTTTGTCGGAGCGGAGAAAAAATATTTTTTAACCAATTCAGAAATTGAATTCATAGCGGAAATAAAAAATATACATGTATACCCGTTTTGTTGATTTCTGAGTGATTTATGTTCCTGACCAAAAATGCATGTCTATTCATTTCTCGCATTACGTCCAATAAATAGGATAAATAGGTTGTTGTTATGAGTAAAACGATATGGACACGCTTCATATCGGGAATACGAAAACAGTACGAAATCGTGTATTGGTACGGATCTCTTGGAACGAATCTTTCTGTACTAACCTCTATTCAGTACAGATTCGTATCATACGAATCGTTCAGGAGATCCGTATCGCTAATCATTGATTCGTATGATACGAATCTTCATAAAGATCCGTACCGGTTGTACGAATCATACGAATCCTACACATCACTAAAACAAATGCCCTTGACCCTTTTAAGTTACCAAGTGCCTTATCGATAGAACGCTGATAAATTGCTGGTGCGTTAACAAAACCAAAAGGCATCCGATTAAATTCATAATGTCCATCAGGTGTTATAAAAGCCAAAATATGTCTGGATTTTTCTTCAATCTGCATTTGATAAAACCCAGATTTCATATCCAGAGTCGTAAAATATTGTGCACGACACAGCGCATCGATCTGATCTTGGATATAAGGCAGAGGGTATTTTTCTTTGACCACCTTTTTATTTACATCGCGAAGGTCCACGCACATTCGTGATTCACCGTTTTTCTTTTTCACCAACACTACGGGACTCGCGTATTCTGAACGACTTTCACGAATTATTTTCGCATTTAAAAGTTCGTCTATTATTTTTTTTAATTCCAGTCTTTCTTGATAAGCTAATCTACGAGGACGATGCGCCACTGGGGTAACGTCTTTTAAATTAACGACCATTACATCTGTAGTGATATGATCGGGGGTTTTGTTTTTATAAAATGATAAAAGAGATTCTATTTTAAGTTTTAAGTCCTTCCAAATCGGGTTGATTTACTGATGTCAATATTTTAGGAATGTCACGCGTATCACGGGGTAATAATTCAAGTCCAAATTCGGCCTTTTCGACTCGTAAACAAGGTCGGCTGACAGCCCAGCCTATAATAACATCGATTGTTCGGCTTAGCGCCGACATGGAACTTTTTGATTTGGCGATAGTTTGGTTTTTCTTCGCGAAAGCGCGCCAACATGAGAAACCAAATCGTTTTGCATCGACGGGCGCGCCGACTAGGAACTTTCAATTTGTTATTTGTTTTCGTGATAAGGAGTACCGCCAATTTTTTAATGCGAACACAACAAAAGACCCACATTCTTAGTTCTGTTTTCGTTCTCGAACCAATAGAACGTAGTAATTCGGAGACGAATAATAATTGGAAAAAACTTTAGATGCATTCCATCACTCCCCAACGTAAATTCAAAGGACAAATTATCCAGAAAAGCTTTTTATTTATTATCGGATGAATGTTGCAAGTTTTGGCTATTTATGAATACGTAGAATATATTGAGACGTGATTCTATTGTATCATTTCCCTTTTGTGAAAACAAATTATTTCACACCTCTGCCTTTTTACGAACTCTAAACAAGGAATAATAAATTGTCTCTTCGACTTCGATCGCCATCGATACATATTCAATTCCTATGACCGCGGAAGAAATTGTTTATCGTGTCTTTGGAACGTAGAAATATAAGCACATTCATTCGTAATATTTCGTCAATTCAATCTTGAAAAAGAACCGCCGCAGCATTTTCAATCGAATCCGAGTTATACGATGAGTTTCATTCTTCATGAAAGGTCCCTTTTAAGTTAGATCAATTTATTGTTTGATCGTAAAACCGTTTTGACATCCATATAAGAATTAATGAGGGGAATTATTGGCTCATATATTGTCAATTTTTGAATTTGAGGAATTAGAAAAGTATTACTTTCAGGACAAGGAGAGATACACTTCCAATATCAAATTTGAATAAAAGAATTTTCGAATAAAAATTATTTCATTTCACTTTAAATGAATTATTTATTAGCGAAGGGAAATAAACTAAAAAGTTTCAAGCCCATGTCGGCGCGGATACATCTGATTACGTGTGACACAAACCGATTGAAGGATTTAAAATTTGTGTCAGGTCACAAACTTTATAATCGCTAAACCGCCCGAATCGTATGTCGGCGCGCTCTCGTATAAACGCATAGGACACAAATCAGTTGGAAGACTGAAAATCGCATGTCGGCGCTAGGCCGAAGGGAATAATTTGGTCGGGTACAACTATGTAGCTTACCTCAAGTTACCGCCGGCAAAACTGTTACGAGGTCACTTATACCACTACTATAGACAATGTTAGTTCCAATTCCCGAAAAAGCACGAATATTTTCGTCCGGTCTAATAACAGCTTTCAAAGTTTTTACCACGGAACTTTTAACGATCGACACATCAGCGCCACTATCAATAAGGTAAACAAAAGACGATGAAATGTTTTTACACAACAATGTTGCCAAGGGTGTGGTATTCAGATGGCGTCATTTCTTCAGAAGAAAAGCCTTTTTAGGTTTTCCATGTTTATACCAACAATTGGTATCGTCGTGTCCCATTTTATGACAATGACTGCATGTTGGAACGGGAGGAGTATTGGAAGGTCCTGCAATTTCTTTGCACGCATCCTCCGGTGTTACTTGTTGCTGAATTCGTCGACATGCAATTTGTAGATGACCTTGGCGTCCACACTTGAAACACCTTTTTAACATCTTATTTGACTTTCCTTGCTGGTCATTTTCCATCGATTGTACACCTTGTTGGAATTTCCTTTTGAAACAACCTCGACCATCCAAAATTTCCTTGTTTTGTCCACGTGCGTCAAATTCGCTGAATAACGACATTAGTTCTCGTTCCGATTGTGGTGCTCGAATTCGTAAGGAAGCACGGGCTTCGGCATGATCTAATCCATATTCCACCATGCTCAGAACTTTTAACCAGGGCAATTCATCATGAAAACGGTTTATGTTTCTTATTTTGGTGTTCCCATACTCGCACAATGAATAGCATTCACGGCTTCGTAATGTAGCGGCTTTAAAAATACGTGCGCCCGGCGTTTCTTTATCCGGAAAGGCAGTTATGAGATCATCACAAAAATTCTCCCAAGTTCGACGAACTGGTCTCCAGTCACAACAATATCGGTTAGCTCTGTTTTGTAGGGCCTCGCTCGCTTTTACGATCATTAAGGGCCCTTTCATATTAGGATTCGTGAATCGGATTCTCGTAGCCCAGATTCTAATGTTACGTTGCAGCAAATGGAGCTTTTCAGATTACGATTCCGATTCTTAATAGCTTTGGGATTCTTTATTGCTCGTTTGACACGTTCTTGTGTTTTTTGCTCCGGTAGCCGAATTCAAAGTTTACGTTAGAACAAATGAACCTTTTCACATTAGGATTCAGATTCTTTATGAGCTTGCGATTCAAAACATTTCGTCGATCGGTGTTTTCGGTCGCCGGAATTCTTTACGAGCGGAGTAACCAAAACAAATATGTTTTAAGTAATTTAATCCCGACTTGTTCTTCACGTTTGTTCCTGTGTCTGTTATCAGAACATTGGAGATATGCCCTCAGCAAGGGATGACTTATATTATTTTTTCCAAATAGGTTTTGGGGTATTGTAACAAACGACGATATCTTTTTCATCACGCTCTTGATTTATTTTATGTACCCAAGTTTTCCTATTTCTCTTTCTATTTTTCGTGAATAAATACCACAAACCTATCACTTCTAATTCATCCATGTTGCTCTTGTTAAACTCGAATAAGGAACGCGAATATGGGTAAATAATTATATGAGAGCCGAGCACGTTAAGTGGAACAATAATAGTAATAGAGTGGGGTAACGCAACGTCAATCGTTCGAAATTTAGAATCTGTAATATGAAACGCACCAAATTCGTTTGTTTATTAAACAAATTTTATAGGAATCGGATTCAAGAATCCTAATGTGAAAGGGCTCTAAATTGTCGCTGATATTAAGCTCTTTTTTCAACTTATTGGCGTCTTCTAACCATTCGTCGATTCCGTATGTACTGTTGTGAGGGTCATATTTTGTTAACTGGAACGACGAATATCCGAGGCCAAGTGCGTTTGCACTTTCTTCTGTAGATTTACGCGTTGTCAAGGAAGAATCTACTGATGAAATTGCTAATTTGGTCTGTTTTGACAACTCAATAATTTGTTGCTGTTGTGAAGCCATTAAATTAGTCAGAATTTCTTGCCACGGTACCTTGCCAGGTTGAGAATTTGGGCTTTTACTTCCTTCATCTGAAATAGCTCCGTCCATTGTCGCTTCACTACTCGGGTGGTTTCCTTCTTCCATATTTAAACGCACTTGTACAAAGTATGATTTTTTGTTTTTTTGTCTTTTGTTTTTCTTGTTTTTGCACTTTGGATCACTATCCCACTTCTGATGTTAACAGGAAAAGTTTTTACGGAAAAATTGATAATTCAAAATCACCACTTTATTGAACGAATTAAAATTATAAATCCATGCATCTTTCCGTGACCGATCTCCCTCAGTACTACCGCCTGGCTTACATGCTACTTCCCGAGTCCCCACTCGTATGACGTCAGGCAGTTCCCCTGAATCCCCGTTAAAGGCGGGTGTCGACTCGAAATGTTCGGTCTTCCTGACATTTTATAAGATTTCTGCTAACATATATATTTTCAAGGACATATTACACCCCAAATCTTTAAATGATATCATAAGTTCATTTATTAACATCCGTACTCACAAACGATATTTATCCATGCGCAGGAGCAACACCGATTTTTCATAGTGTTCGCTCTAGGAAGTCTTTCTATTCATAAACGACACTCAATAGAATTTTTACTGCGAGTGCGCATAGTGTCGAATAAAGCGTTATAATTGGTCAGGTCTCGGGTATATCTTCACTGTAGCAAAGTGATATAAACAATATAACTTCAATTCTTTGGTATCGGTTTTAATCTTTCATTTCTTCTGTTGTGATCGGCAGAACGGTACAAGTTTTTTGTCGTTTAAACGAAGACACGTCGAGCGTTTTCAATGAATTATTATGATTATTATGTTTTCAAAAATGTTCCGATATGAATAACCTCCTGAAAAGTAATCCTTCTCTGCTCGACGGTAGAGAATGACTGCTATTTCTGTTAATATTTCCTATAGAAGGCATGTCGTCCGTTCTATCATCTACTATTGCATTGTTTCTACAAATGTTATATAATATGGTAGTTGCAACAATAATGTGGGCTGTAGTTGTTAATTTAGTTGCCAATTTTTTTGTCAAATAGGGGAACATTCTTTTCCAGATACCTATTGTTCGTGTTCCTCGTTTTGATGTGTGCTCTATTATAATTTCTTTCCTGAATCGTTTCAGGTTGTGAAAGAGGAGTGACCAAATATTTTTGGCAGGCATACCCACTGTCTCCCAAAAGTATTCCCGTTATTGAGTTATCCTCCAATTTTATTTTTAAAGCAGAGGCTTCAAATATTCTATCATCATGAACTGACCCTGTTACATCAACTGTTATATATGTTATGTATTTCCAAATCTGGACCGCAAACAAGTTGTGTATTTATAGAAAAAAATCTTTTTCTGTTTCTAAAAACTTCTGCATGAGGTCCACCTGGATTCTGAATTGGTATGTGCGTACCATCAATAGCATATACCAGGAAAGTGTTGAATGCGATAAAATTTCCTTTTCACTGTTTCAAGGTTAGCTGAAAATTTAATGAATTTATTTATATGTTTGCACAACAGAAAGGAAATTTTTGTAATTATCCTGTAAACACGTGGTTGGCTGACATGTATGAGATCTCCTGTAACCATTTGTTGTTCAAAATGTTCAAAAAGCCTGAAAACTTCCAGATGCATAAAACCTCAGGGTTATTATTAATTGATATATTGGGGACGGAAAGTCACTTTAGCCAAATCAACGTTCATTGAAGGCAAGACTATATTCAACATCTTTAGATAATCGGTATCTCCTATGAAATTTTTCACCGGTATAATATTCAAAAGGATTTTGGAAATGGCGAACAATCCTCCTTTTTACCGCGTAGATTCCTCGTTCTTCATCTTCTAATCTTTCGCTAATATAATTGTCGAATTCTTCCTCATTATTCGTATCCATAATTGACAAAATCTAATTGTATGCAGGGCCGTAGCTAGAGATGAATTTAAGGTAGGGCAATGAAGTTACGGGTAGGGCAGAAGAAAAAAATTTACTCGATGTGATCTGATTAATCAATTTTCATCGTACCTAATTTTGAATGTGATAGGTAGTTAATATCAAAATATTTATTTCTTCGGGTTTATTTTATTTTTTTTCAACATATTAATATAATGATGAGAAAAATCTTCCTCAAATCAGCTGAATCCTTCGATTTGCCATATTATTAAATATGCGAAGGACTTCATTCAGATCAACTGACTTTGTTCTTCTCTTTTCAAAGGCCAGAAACACCAAGCCGGCCATTCTTTCGTGACTCATTGACAGCCTCTGAGGCCTATTGATTGCAGTCAAGGTTGAAAAAGTCGATTCACAAACAGCAGTCCTATGGTCGCCACAGATGCAAACAGTTCATATGTATCTTTGAAGGCCTCTCGCTGTCTGTACAAAACTTGCAAAATGTCTTCTGTTTTATCCTCGCGACGACTCAGATAAGCTTTAACTACTGTAGCCTCTTCCTTTGATGGAATTGTTATACCTGAAAAGTTAATTTAAATTGTGAATTGAACATGAATGAATAAGCGTATTTTTTTACAAGCAGCAATATAACTCGGTTAATTTCCTTACACTCACCTAAATTTTTTAAACGTACCATTTTGTCTACATCCAACTCATTGAGACTCGCTACAGAATTTAATAGATCATCGTTGTCCGAAAATCTTCTCTGTAATTCAGCAACTAGTATGTCCAACGTTTCAAAATACTTAGATTTAAATGGCTGATCGTCTTGGCATTCTTTATTTTGTTTCATGGAGGAACAGGAAGAGTCAAACATCAATAGTCATCCATACGATTAGATTTTCTAACTTGCCTTTTTTGGGTCTGGGTCCTATTTTCGGAATCAATGCTTGTCATAGACTTGGCTTTTTCCAAAATTTGATGATACATTTCATCTGTTCTCAATTTTGATATTTTATTTTGGACGCAATTTATGATTGTTAGGGCGTCTTTCAATCCTGCGCTTCGGGCTTGTAAAGCTGCGTCTGCAGGCTGAAGCATGGATAGGATTTTTTTGGCCACAACCATAGCCATTCGGAATTCCAAATTAAGCATTATTTTTTTAATGCCGACGCTCTTGGCAACGTCGTCACCATTGAATCTGTCATTTTTTATTTCATCTAAAGTTCGCAAAATCTCTGAATAATTATCGTTTACAACTTTTGTAACCGCCAAGTGTCCTGACCAACGCTGTTCGAGTAGTCTGCCAATTCTTTTTCCACCATACATTGCAGCTATTTTTCCATGATGAAAGAACTCATGTAACATGATGCATTGATCAAAAAATAAACGGATGAAAGTCATTTCAGAGATAGTCCTGATAACTATCAAATGTAAGCGGTGGTTATAGCAGTGGACATGAGGAACTTTTCGGCCCAATTTATTCCCTATTCTGGTCGCAACTCCTGAAACTCATAACACTTGCTCCATCATAGCATTGACTCAGCATACGGGAGAGATCAATGTCATATTTCGTAAGAGTGTTTAAAGTTAATTCCGTAAATGTTGCTGCATCAAGATGTTCAGTTGTTTTAACTGTCAGCAACGACTCATTGACGATTCCATCCTTAACGTAACGTATTGCTAGAGCAATATTTTCACGATTATTTTTATCCCTGGTTCCATCTTCCATTAGAGTGAACCAATTCACGTCAGATTTCTTGATATCTTTGACAATGGAGTTCTGTACTACTTGAACCATTGCTTGAATTATTTGGTTTTGAATTTCCGGTGAACGATATGTTGCATTTTGTGGTATGTGGCTGAAAGCCTCCTTCAAATTCGGATCTTTCAGTCACGTGTATTCAAAAAATAAATTCTGAAATAATCCTTGTTCTTTTTTTTTTCCTCCAAAACATAATTTCCACGCAAAGCTAACTCGTTGATAACGAGAAATTGTATAACTTCAACAATTGATTTCATGTAATACCGGTTTTTTTCTAAAACTTCATGATGTATTAAAGTTCCGACACTACTACATCTAGATATTCTATATATGTATTTTGTCTTGCCACATCGCCATGGCTTGTGTATGAGAAATTGATTTTTCATGTTTTGGAAAACCAGTTCTTGTATCAGTGGCATTCATCCAGTTTTTGAATCCCGTGGAAGTGTAAGAAGTTTGTTTGCTTCCATGGGGTAAAAATTGTTGGCAAGGATAGCAAAAGGCAGCATCTCTCTCGACCGAATACTGCAACCACTTATATCGCTTGAACCAATCCGCTACAAAGGCCCTATTATTTTTTTTAGGGTATATTTCCAAAATAATTTGTTTTATCGGTTCTCCGATTTGTGCAATATCCGAAGGAATACCATAGCTAATTCTACCAACCTGTTTTGCCAAACCAGTTTCTATAGAACTAGGAGTCGCTTTTGAGCAATGGGGTTCATCTTGACTAATTCCCTCTTCAATTTTTCGTTTTTTGGTAAAGAAAGCTCGTATATCCATCGCGAAATGGGCCAATCAACACTTCACATCAATAAACAATCAATTAGGTCGCTAAACTCAAATTAGTGCTGCGTTTATCATAATTGCGGGTTTGGCAAGTGGAAGAAGGAAAAGAAGATGGTGGATAACTGAACTCTATAGAAATAGACTTCCAACTCGCGCTCAAATATTTTTGAACAGCATGATGGATCAAGAGGAAAACGGTAATTTTCGTAAATTTACGAGAATGTCTTCAACCGATTTTATATTTCTATTGGAAAAAATACGTAAGCAGATTTCTAAAAACGATACTAATTTTCGGAAATCTGTTAGTGGGGAAGAAAAATTGGCAATTACGCTGAGGTACCTGGCTAGTGGTGATTCGTATACCAGTTTTCAATATACATATTTTTTATATTTCAAAACAACTAATTTCCACAATCATTCCAGAAGTATGTCGAGCAATAGTCGATGTATTAATAGAAAATGTGAAGGTATGTAAATATTTTATTTTATTGGGTTTATGTTACATATTTTCCTTTGGATTATTGTTCGCCGATGAGGCTCCATTTTCCTGAGTTTGGCTGCTATGAAGGTGCCAAAGCTTGAACATTCATCTCCTCTGTTTTTTACTGATTTTAAAATGCTACACGCTTCGTCAATTTGCGGATCCTCCGTTTTTCGTTTGCGGAAAGCTGTTATATTTTGCGACCGAAAAATTTCCCTTTCCTTCCCTCTTTTACTCTGTGTAGTACTTTTAGCGGTTTGATGTGACATTTCTTCCTCTTCGGTGACAACACAGTCATCCTTTTCCGTATTGTGTTTGGCTGGAAATCAATGATTCTGAAAAAAATATATTTGAAGTATATTTTTTGAAATGTTTTCAGGTTCCTTCGTCAATTGAAGAATGTAAGAGAATAGCTGAACAATTTCAAGAAACTTGGCACTTTCCTCATTGCTTAGGAGCTATCGATGGAAAACATGTACTCTTGCAATCAACAGTGAATAGTGGAAGTGTCTATTATAATTATAAATCGAATTTTAGTATTGTTTTGATGGGGATTGCCGATGCAGATTGTATTTTTATTTTTTTTTGATATTGGATGCCAAGGAGGTGTTTCAGATGGAGGCGTTTTTAAAAATACTCAATTTCGTAAAGATTTAGAAAATAATAAATTTAATTTACCGCCTTCCACGACATTACCGGGAGGATCGAAGATGTACCGTTCCTTTTCGTTGCCGATGAGTCATTTCCTTTATCGGTTAACATTATGAAACCGTACAGTGGGATACATCCAAAGGAATCGAGGTTAAGAATATTCAACTATCGACTATCTAGAGCCCGAAGAGTTATAGAAAATGCTTTTGGTATTTTGTCGGCATGTTTTCGTGTGCTTCGAAAACCGATGCTGTTAGAGCCATCAAAAGCAGAACTTGTTGTAATCAGCACTGTTTGCTTACACAATTTTTGCGTAGAAGCTCTTCTTCGAGGAACTTATACAATAGAGGCATAACCTTAGACAGAAAAGAAAATGGACAACTGATTCCTTGCAGGTTTGCAAAATCTATCGAGAATTCCGCGAAGAGCATCAACGTCCGCCAATGTTATCCGAAATGAATTCTTGGAATATTTCTATTCTGCGGGAGGAGCAATCGAATAGCAGAACGATTATTGATGAAACAGTTGCTGAACACAAGAAAATTAAAATGCTGCTCTCTATCATATTCAGAAAACTTTGTACTGACGTTTGCCTTTTAATTTTATTCTTTTAAATTTTTACTTAATGAAGGTAGAATAATCAATTGATAATGAAATATTCAAATTCTTTCTTGATGGATAATGAAACACTATTGACAAGAATGTATATCAATGTATCAAAAAAATACGGATTATAAAAATATATTAAGAAAATATAGCTATTTGAAAACACAAAATGATTTTATTTGTTCATTAAGGAAAATTAATTTAAAGAAAATTTGTCTCCATCAGAATTTAGAGTATTTTGAACGAATTCATTTGGTTTTTCAATTTTGGAAATGACTTGATGAATAAAAATTTACACGGGTCTGTCCGTTTTTAATGCAGCTCACCAGATTCGGGAACACTCACGTACTTTCATAAAAAATACTAAACGATCTAAAATTTCTGATTGGATAATACAATTCTTTCCATGAATTAAATGAAACTTGATGTGCAATTTTAGTATCAAGTTGAACGATAAATTAATGTAATTGAAACTATTGTCAGAATGAGTCGTGAATTAACAAGTTATTGAAAAATCAAATACGTAGTTGATGTATTCGATTCACAATTCTACATTTATATAAATCTGACGAGTAACAAATAAAATCCATAATTGTTAAGTATTTGATTTGATTCACAGATCATAACTCTATAATAGGAAAATTTTGCAACGGCATTTTAAGGATGCGAAGCACTTAAAAATATAAACTTCATTTCTTCCTAAAAATATTATTTTTGATCATTCATTTTTCTATATACAAGGTGTTCGGCACATGGACCGACAAAAATTTTGTGGACACTGGTAGACTCATTTGCTACCTTTCAGTCTTGGTCCCTGGGTTCTGAGGGTCACGGTCATGGAGATATGATTTTTTTTCCTTTTTACCCAAAATCCCAACTTAAAACCGCGTATCTTTTTTTTGTACCATTGAAGAGCTCGAATTTTTTCTATTGTGTTCTCTAACATATGTGTGTTCAAATAAAAAAACCTTCTATTCCAGTCAGCATAACTAAGAGAACATATGAGAATTTTTAATGTACAAAATTAGTAAAAGTTTGAACAAAACACAAGTTCTAAATTCAATTTCAAAAAAAGTATTGACTATTGAGACCTTCATTTTCTTTTAAAATATTCTGTAGTTCATGACCTTCCTAACAGTATGCTAAACTCTAGTAGTTGTTCATTAGTTCTGGTATAAATTCAGGTTATACATTCAAAACGCCAGAAGTCGAACTATATAATCTAACAGAAGGACTGGTGAAAATTCCACCTTTAAGCCTCGTACCCTTTTTATTCCTCAGTGAATAAAATTAGTAATTAAAAGTCATCAATTTTTGGTCAACATAAGGGCATAGGTAGATAACCAATTAGTTTGTAGAAATTTAATTAGCGAAAAAATCTTATTTTTACAATCATTTGTTTCCTGCTCGGTCGCCTCTTTTATGACGCGACCCCCTCTTTACCGGCCCCTATTCGGATGCCAGGCGAGTAAAGCTGAACAACAAAACTCTGTTCCTATACGGTTGATGCTATCTGGCGGATGCGCGCGTTAATGTCACCGACTCCAAGGTCGTACTACAGGATGTTAATATGACTAGCGCAGCTTCGTTCGGGGATATTTTCTCGGGCGCCACCTGATTTTAAGTGGTACGGTCCACTTGCGCCGGGGTACACTACAGTCAGAGAAAGATGAATTCCAGGGGTCTGTATTCACCGGGAGAAGAAAATTCCCCAAAAAGATAAATCGATTGAAGGTGTCCGAAATCGACTTAGTGTCCGGCGGAAAAATACTAAAAACTACTATTTACAATTTATTTACACTATTTACAATTTATCCCACGACGGTAGCGATCATATATCTAAAAACCAGTACTAGAGGGTTAATAGATTCACCAGCGGAAACTTACTTCGCGCGATAAACTAACGGACAGCGACCAGCGAATAGCGGCTAGCGAATAGTAAATAGCTAATAGCGGATAGCGGCTAGTGAACAGTGAATAGCGAATAGCGGATAGTGAATAGCGGATAGTGAATAGCGAATAGTGAATTGCAGCTTACTATCAATCTATAATGGTGGTTCCTTTCGGTTCGTGCAATCTAACTATCCTACTCTTTATCGGTTCATGGGACCCAAGTGACCGCTATTGAAACTCGTCACTCTATTCTTCCGGATGGTGCCCACTATGACTGCACGTTATTGAAACTCCACAATCAAATGGCCACTCCTCCGGGAGAAATTCGTCACTCCAACATACAATTACCCGGCGACAATATCACGCCCAACACAAGTGACCGCTATTGAAATTCGTCACTCTATTCTTCCGGACGGTGCCCACTATAACTGCACGTTATTGAAACTCAACAATCGAATGGCCACTCCTCCGGGAGAAGTCCGTTAGGCGAACCACCCTACGACAATATCACGTCTAACACAAGTGACCGCTGTTGAAACTCGTCACTCTATTCTTCCGGACGGTGCCCACTATGACTGCACGTTATTGAAACTACACAATCAAATGGCCACTCCTCCGGGAGAAGTCCGGTAGACTCACGGTGCACAAGGAACCGTAGAAATAATATGGCAACGGAAGGGTACTTACTGCGGGTTTCGCTACACCACGGTTTCGCCTCACTCACGCACGGTTCACGTATTCACAGCGGCTAATATCTCTCGTGGTTATCTCTCATGGATATTGTTGGCGCGTCCAGCGCCTCCTAGAAAAGGGTTAGGATAATTCTATGTTGGTGAGGTTAGATATATATGTACGTCAAGAGAAATAAAGAAGTATTTGAAACAGTTGGTATATAATAGTGGCGACGAGGATGGGATTCCGAAATGACTAAGGACTCCATTGAAAAAGAAGTAGATCAGAAGCCGGAGTTATTAAAAGAAAATACTGTGATGTCCCAAAATTCGCTTAGGAATCTGTCAGTCGGGAAGTTCAAGGAAGGGACCGACTCCTGGTTACATTTTCAAATGAAGTTGAAAGATGAATTCAAATTATTCGAGATCCCAGATGATAAACAAAGTCTGGTTCTCATTCATGCGTTGGAAACTAGCGTGTATGGTAAGCTAGTAGATTTATGCAGTCCAGATATACCATCCCAGAAAACATTTGACGAATTAAGCAGAATACTCCTAGATTATTTTGAACCATCTCCGAATAAGTATGCTGAAAGATACCGTTTTGCGACTCGATTCCAAAATGAGAAAGAGTCGATCCAGGAGTATGGAGCCGAGCTCAAAAAGTTAACGATAAATTGCCATTTCCCGAAGGATTGGTTACAAGATGCATTAATAACGCAATTAATGGTAGGATGTCGGGATGAAGACCTACGACTTTATCTAATCCACCACGAGCAATTTTTGTCGTTTGAGGCCGCAAAATCGGCGGCGGCATCATACCGGGAATCTACAAAAGCGGCCAATCTGAAGAAAAAGCAGAACATGGAGTTGGAACAAAACGAAGATGAAGCGAAGAATGTCAACGCATATTCACGTCAAAAATGTTCAACCTACAATCAAAGGAGAGGTCAGTTGGGTAAATTCTCAAAGCAACAAAATGATCGGACGCAACCGGTGAATTCCAATCGTTTCTGTTTCCGTTGTGGTGATCCAGGTCATTTAGCCACAATTTGCAAACATTTCCAGTCTACCTGTACACGGTGTAAGAGGAAAGGACACCTATCGAAAGTTTGTCGATCTACTACGATGCAAGTACCGCTTAACGATCAACCAAGGAAAGAAGCGATAACTCGAAAGAAGGAAGTCAATACCTACGACAAAGAGCAAACTTTGGGATTGTTTGCATACTGTAATGATTCTGATACTAAAATTTTGATGGAAATTGCTGTAAACGGTCAGACATTACAATTCGAGTTCGACTCAGGAGCCAGTACCTCCATTATTTCAAAAATTCTATTCGATAAGTATTTTCCAGAACAAAAATTGTCTCCAACTAACGTTGTTTTAAAATCTGCATTTGGTAATGTAGCTCGTGCGTTAGGTAGTTTTCGATGTAATATTGTTTTCCAAAACAAAATGGCAAAGAACTTAGAACTGCTGGTGATCGATTGTGCGCATGGAGCAGTCGCAGGACGGCCATGGTTACGAGCTTTAAAGATTATTGACAAGAAAAACAACGTAAATTTGCGCTTCAAAGAAGAAATGGAAATTCAGACAGTGCGATTGGAGGAATCTTTACATAGTATTCTAGGAAAATACCAAAATAATGTCTTCAGTGAAGGAATTGGTAAGGCCAAAAATTTCCAATGTTCGCTTAAGATAACTGAGGGCAAGAATCCAATTTATTTGAAAGCTAGGACACTACCCTTTGCCCTTCGCGATTTAGTAACGAAAGAATTATTAAAACTAGAGTCTCAAGGAATTTTGGAACGTACGGCAGTATCAGAATGGGGAACTCCTATAGTTCCCGTTCTTCAATCAGGCAATAAGGTTAGAATCTGTGCTGATTACAAAAATACGGTGAATACCAGAATCGTTGATGATATATACCTATTCCACATATCGACGAAATTTGTTCAAAATTAAACGGAGGGAAGTTATTTTGCAAATTAGACATTTCCCGAGCGTTTTTGCACCTACCGGTGACGGAGGAAACAGCGGTAATCCAAACAATAACAACTCACCTAGGTCATTTTAAAGTGAAACGATTATTTTTCGGAATAAAAAATGCACCTAGCATTTTCCAAAGGTATATTGATCAACTATTATCAATGTTACCGGGGGTAAGCGTGTTTTTCGACGATATTAAAATTCAAGGAAAAGACGAAAAAGAATTACTATACAGGTTGGATGGTGTCCTCCAAATTTTAGCAGAAAACGGTCTACGAGTCAATAAAGACAAATGTATTTTCATGTCTCCATCGATTAATTATCTAGGATTATTAATCGATAGTCAGGGAATACATAAAACTAGCGAAAAAATTGACGCTATACTAAAGTGTGAAGAACCGAAGGACATCGGTCAATTGAGAAGTTTTTTAGGTTTGATAAATTTTTATGGAAAATTCATTTCACACTTGGCAACTAAATTAGAACCATTGCACGCCTTATTACGTTCGGGAAACGAATTTATCTGGAATAAATCATGCCAATTAGCCTTCACCGAACTGAAGAAAGAAATTGCTAGTGATCAGGTATTGGTACCTTTTAACAGAAACTTACCTTTGATTTTATCTACTGATGCTTCTGAATATGGTATTGGAGCTGTTCTTTCCCACCGTTTTAACGATGGCTCAGAGCGCCCAATTGCTTTCCTTTCAAGAACTTTAAACAAAACGGAACGCAAGTATAGTACAATTGACAAGGAGGCACTAGCCATCGTATGGGGTGTGCAAAAATTTTACAATTATGTTTTCGGAAAAAAATTCCTACTAGTATGCGATAATCAAGCACTTGCTCAGATCATGCATCCAACGAAGAGTATACCGGCCCTAGCAAGCAGTAGAATGATGCACTATGCAATTACATTATCGGCCTTTGATTACGAAATACAACACAGAAAATCTGAAAACAACGCTGCGGCAGACTTTTGTTCGCGTTTTCCGTATACAAAATCACCAAATATGGAGGAAGACATTCACGCGATTTTTCAAATAGAAGTCAGGAATGCTGTATCAGCACTGTCGTACGATAAACTTAGAAGGGAATTGGTACGTGATGATGAAACTAGAAAACAAATAATGAATTTAAAAAGTGGAAATACCGATATCAACTACGATCTCGTAGGGGGCCTACTAGTAAGAGGAGAACGGGTAGTGATTCCGAAAAATTTGCAACGAGAAGTTCTTAACGAGTTGCATTTAGGACATCTGGGAAGTTGTCGAATGAAAAATTTAGCGAGATCTTATGTATTTTGGAAAAATATCGACAGAGACATTGAAGAAATGGCAAAACAATGTAAAACATGTTGTGAAAAAGCTCCAGCACCTTCAAAAGTGTTTCATCCTTGGGAACAAGCGGGACAACCCTGGCACCGTCTGCACATCGATTTCGCAGATATCAACGGAAAGCACTATTTATTGTTAGTAGATTCTTATACAAAATGGCTCGAGGTACATCCAGTATCATCTACTTCAGCGACAGCAACTTTACCTGTGCTAAGAGAAATATTCGCTCGTTTTGGTTTACCACGAATATTAGTATCCGACAATGGACCACCTTTTCATGGGCAAGAATTTGAAGAGTTTATACACATGAATGGAATCCGACATGTTTTCACGCCTCCGTATCATCCCAGTTCGAACGGTCAAGTCGAAAGATATGTAAGGACCTTCAAAGAGGCAATGAAAGCCGAATCTGATTCATCGATAGATCTACGTTCCAAAATAGCTCGCTTCTTTTTAGCGTCCGTAGAGCTCCTAATACGGCCACAGGATTCAGCCCAGCCGAACTACTTTTGGGTCATAACATTAGATCCCGTTTAGATTTACTCACATACAAACCTATTCCGGAAAAAAACGAATTTTCGGCAAAACCAAAAATATTTTATTCTGATATGCCAGTTTTTTATCGAGATTACACTCCATCTAAAGACAAATGGAAGGAAGGCGTTTTACAAAAAAATACTGGAAATTTAACACATATTATAAAACCAAAGAACGGCGGATCAACAATTATACGTCATTCTGACCAATTACGTTCTGCTGAAGCATTGGGAAAATCAATGGTAGTTTCAGAAACTGCAGGAGAAGGGCAATTCCGAATTCCAGAGTCAAGGGTAATGACGCCTACCGATTCTCCAGCGTATGCCAGCGTATTAGCAACACCAGAATCTGCACGTCGTTCACAGCGCGTTTCAAAGAAAACGCGTCGTTTAATCGAAGAAATATAGGGATAAATGCTTATATTTATTTATATTATTATTTTTTTTTCTTTAAGGGGGGAGTGTTGGCGCGTTCAGCGCCTCCTAGAAAAGGATTAGGATAATTCTATGTTGGTGAGGTTAGATATATATGTACGTCAAGAGAAATAAAGAAGTACAGTAATACCCCGGACTTACGCGATAGGTGGGTCCGAGCGGTTGCCGTGTAAGTCGAATTCGCGTAAGTCGGGGTTCAACGTTGCATATAAATACATATAAAGTTTGTTTAATCGGGACCAGAGTTTAAAGAAAACAATAATTTAGAAGAAAAATGTTTAATAAAGTGTAGGATAATAAAAAAATATTACATTGTTATGAATAAAGTAAGCTAAACCGAAATTATTTTGATGTCGAAGGCTTCATATATTCCAACAATGTTGCCTGACGAGTTAAATTTTTCTTCTTTTCACGTAAAATTTCCTCGTAGCATACCAGTAATTTTTTATCCTCGTTTTGTAGTAGAAACGCGTTCTTCATTAGAATCAATTTTTCTAAAATTTGTAACCCCTTTTCAATTGAATTGAGCCCTTCTGTTAAGTTTGCAATTGTCATTTGATTTACCGATTCAACTGGGTCTAGCGAATCAGTTTGTTCAATGTCTTGCTCATACTTACGCATTTCTATAACCTCGTCAATTGTTAGCTCTTGATTGTATGAATCTAGCAATTCTTGAACGTCATCATTATCGACCTCTAAATTTAATTGCTTGGCGATATCGACCACTTCTTCTATTATGCTATCGATTTGTTCAGGGTCTGAAATGGTTTCTCCTTGGGTTTCAGAGGTGAAAAAAAATGGACACAGTTTTTCCAGACACCATTGAGAGTGTTTTGTGAAACCTCATTCCAAGATTGTCCAATAATTCTTACAGCATCTAAAACATTGAATTGCTTCCAAAAGTCTTTAACAGAAAGCTCATTGTTTTGTCTCATAGCTTCATGTACATGTGCAAATGACCGCCTTGTGTAGTAAGCTTTAAATGTTTTAATGACTCCCTGGTCCATTGGTTGAAGCAAGCTGGTAGTGTTTGGTGGCAAAAATACAACTTCCACACGTGAATCGAAATTAATTAGAGTTGCGGAAGGATGACCTGGCGCATTGTCAATTAGTAGCATTACTTTAAATGGGATTTCTTTCAATCGGCAGTAACGTTCGACTTCAGGAATAAAATGATGGCCAAACCAGTCTTCAAAAGAGAAGCTGTCACCCAAGCTTTTGCATTAGACTTCCAAATGACAGGCAAACCAGCTTTAGATTTATTTTTTAAGGCTCTTGGATTTTCTGAGCGATAAACTAAGAGAGGTTTTAATTTACAATCTCCAGCTGCATTCGCACCAACCATCACTGTTAATCGATCCTTGGCGGCTTTAAAACCTGGAAAAGTTTTCTCTTCACGCGCAATAAAAGTTCTTTTAGGCATTTTCTTCCAAAAAAGACCTGTTTCATCTACGTTAAAAATAGTTTGGCTAGTGTAGCCACCTTCATCTATCATTGTTTTGAGTTTTTCTGGATAGAGAGATGCAGCTTCTTTATCAGCGCTTGCCGCTTCTCCACTCTCTGCGATGCTATGCCAATTACAACGACTCTTAAATCGGCTGAACCAGCCGTTACTAGCTTTAAACACTTCATTTTCAGCCGCCTCCCCAGCTTCTTCTTTTAGTTTTTCAAAAATCTGCTTTGCTTGAAAGCACACTGTATTTTGATCAACAGGACAATTTTTCACTCTTACTTGATTATCACACCATGACTGTAGCAATGTTTCCATCTGTGCGATAATACCGTGACGCTTACGGATGATACTTGAATTCAAAGATTGAGAGTCTTTCACAGCGGTCATAATTTTTTCTTTACCTTTTACAATCGTTCGGACTGTTGATTCCGGTAGGTCAAATTTCTTTGCCAACTCACAAATTTTCATTTTTGCTTCAAAGTCTTTAATTGTAATCAGTTTACACTCCAAAGACAGTGTTTTTCTTTTCTTGTTAGGCTCAAATAGAGATGGAACCAAATACTCGGAACTGTTATTTAGGAACAGGTATCAGTCGGGAACAGTTAGGAACAGGTACGCATCTTTGAATTTATCTGTTACCGTTCCACCTAGTATTTGGAGTGGAGACTAGTACCGATATCAGCCGATACTCTCCGACACCGATAACGCACTCGGACTTGGTGTTGGTGGTAGCAGCGTAGCGGTAGCCGGTAACAGGTATTATGGAACTAAGGAACAAGAACAGTTTGACAGAGAGTATTGGAGCAGGGATTGTTAAAACATTTCCGGCTTGATGTGCCGTATCAATATTAAGTTTGAGTCTAGAGATCTACAATTATAATAATATTTTTATATACCTAATATGATTTCGGCCGATAATTAATTATTTATTTTGGGTATATAATATCATTTAAAAAGGGACTACATGAAGTAAAAACACTTTGTTGTATAGTTGAACAGAATTTTTTTGTAAATGAAAAAAAAAATAAACTAAATATTTATAAAATAAACAGAATATTCTTAGAAGAATTAAAATAAATATTTATAAAAATAAACGAAATATTCTCAAAAAACTAAAACAAATATTTATAAAATAAACAAAATATTCTTAAAAAAAGTAATATTTCCAAAAATAAGCAAAATAGGTACGTATACTTAAAAATAAATAAAATAATATACCTATATTTATAAAAATAAATAAAATATACTGAAAAATAAAATTGAAATAATTCTTTGGTAAACATATTCGATTTTGCATTATGTTTCGGTTATAAATTTACTATTCACATTTAAAAACAATAATTGTTCGACTTTTTTTGCACTTAACCGAGTACGTCTTTCATTTAAAAAAACTCCTGCCTTAGAAAAGAGTCTCTCGCAGGGTACAGATGAACCTAATGCACAACATTTGGTTTGTACCAACTTGCTTAAGTTAGGGTACATATAGGAACATTTTCTCCACCACTCCATTGGATCTTTGCTTCTGTTTAGTACAGTATCCTCTTTATATCTTTGTACCTCCATTATTGCCCTAGCTTTAGAGGTAGAATTCTTATTTTTTTCTTTTCCATGTACAGCCTTATCTAGTGAGCTCCATATAGAAAATTCAACTTCTTTTTCTACTCTCTGCTTTTTAGTTTCAGGTTCATTTGTTTCGTTGATTTCGTTCTCTCCTTCTTCTGAAAGTAGTTCACAAATGGCATTTATAATATTTTTTTTTGTTTTTTCTGCGGCATCTGTGTTTTTAAAAACATATCCTTTAAACCTTGGATCCAAATAGGTGCATATTGCCAGAGTGTTACTGAACTCTACTGTTCCAAGCCTGGTTCTCATTCCAGATTGTAATTTATTTATTATTGAAATTGAAATGTCTGATAAATCTGGAATATTTAACAAGTCGTAACAAGCATCTATTAAACCATTAGTAAGTACGATGACTAATGACGCAGACATATAATTTTCTCCGCTAATGTAACTTGTTGCCTGTTCAAAGGTAGTAATATTTTACATAATTCTCGTAAAATATTCCATTCATCTGGCATAAGGCTTGTTACACTATTATCTAATAGAGCAATTGTTGATCTAAGTGGAGTTTCTAACTCCACAAATCTATTGATCATGAAATATGTGGAGTTCCACCTAGTTATTACATCTTGTACTAGTTTTTTAGGTGACTGAATTCCATAACTTTTTTGAGTTTCAATAAATTTTGCCGTGGCAATAGCACTTTGTTTGAAATGGGAAACTATAAGTTTCACTTTGTCCAACACTAATTTTACCTCGGATAATTTAAGAGAATCCTGGACGACCAGATTAAGTGTATGGGCAAAACACCCAAAAAACTTCCAGTTGGTGCTTGTAATGGCAGATTTTATATTTGAAGCATTATCTGATACTGCTAAAATTACTTTGTTCTGTAATCCCCATTGTTGAGTAACGGCAATAAGTTCTTTTTTTAAGTTCTCACTAGTATGCCTTTCATCGAAAACAGCACATTTCAAAAGAGCTGATTGCATTTCAAAATTTTCATTTAAAAAATGAACAGTTATTGCCATAAAACTCTCGTTGTTTAGGGAAGTCCAGCAATCGGTGGTTAAACAAACGTTTGGTTTTAAATTTTCTAAAACCTTTTTCAAGCTAAAACTACATTTTTCATAAAGGCACGGCAACATTGTTTTAGATATTGCTTGCCTAGTTGGCAAGGAATAATTTGCGTTTAAGACATTTACAAAACTCTTAAAACCTTTATCATCAACTATTCTAAAGGGTTGATAATCTAAGTAAAAAAGCTTTATTAATTCGTTATCAATTCTTTTTTTGGCCGATTCTCCAAGTTTCTTCGGAATGTAGTTGGTGATTTTGTTTTCTTGGGAGGGTTGTATTATTTTTTTGTTATGCTCGTGTATTTAGTTGAAGTAAGGTTGGGAATTTCTTGGACCGTTGTAGACGACGTCCCTATAAAATAAACACGGTTCCTCACTATACATACTTACTAAAGTATAGCCGATTTGCAACGATGGAATATTTCTAACTTTGGGTAGTAAAAGGTAGGTGTAGATAATTGTCAGTTGGAAAATTTGCATCTGTTGGATTGCTGACAATTATCTATGATTACCAAAAATTAGGAGTATTCCATGCTGCAAATCGGTTTATGATAATAATAGTCCTTTCAAAACAGCCAATCAATATTTTCATAGAAACACATTTGGTTTCATTTCAAGATTGCCCTATCTCGGTTTTTTCCTTAATTTTTTTTACTGAAAATATTTTACTGGGACTGTTTTAAATGGATCATCCTCTACAAAAATTGACTAATTATAGCAGAACTTGTATAATATAAACATAATAAACTATTATTCGTATGGCCTCAAGTGTTATAGGTATCTATAAGGAATAAGCAAACACAAAATCTATATTCAGTACCAATAACTTACCTCCAACATTTCATCTTTATCCTTATAAGCTGCAGCTGTACCTGATCCAGAAGCTTCAACATTTTCATTTTCATTACTTATTTTAATTGTAGGATGTTTTTTTTGTAAGTGCTTTTTTAAATTGGAAACTGAAGATTTGTATGATAATGTCTGTTTACAAATATCACAAACTGCAGTATATTTGTTCTTTTCGTCGTCAGTAAAAAAGTTCCAGACTACACTGTGCTTTCGTTTTTGCGAGTTCATAATGAATTTGTAGTTTTTAAAAACAAACGAAACTTTTTAAAACCGAACTGAAAACTTATGTGTAAGTCCAAAGCAAAACGAATAGATACGGAAAAATCGTCAAAAGAAATATTTAAAATGGATCCACATTCACATTTAAAACTTTATAAAGGCACTAATAACTAACGAATTTAACACTTTCGCTATCACGTGGCTCATATTATAAGTCACCTGTGAACCTAGACTGCTGACTGCAGCCCCATGTGTGCATGAGCAGGAAGGATGCGCGCGGCTCCTGCCACCTTGTCGACTGCGTCGACTAAAGAGACTGTATATTTACTTAAAAAGTATTAAGTTAAGTACCTACCTAAATAATTTTTAAGTTTAAGAAGTTATAATTAGATTATTGGTAATTTAAGTAAAGAAAGGAAATAACATAATAAAAAATTTTTATTTGGGAAAACTAACAATAATTGCCACACCTCACAAAGGTACCTATTAGTGCTAAATTAAATATCAATATCTCAGCTGACGATTTTACATAAAAAGTTTCTATTTAATATCACAGTTTGACTTAAAATTTAAAATAAGAAAATTTTTTCGTTAATCTGCTACATATACCCAATACTATAAATTTTATATTGTACAAAAATAATGTAAATCGATTCACAATAAAACTTATTTCTCTATGTGATAATTGAATAATTCAATATTAAACTTTAAACAGAACTCTGATTCTGAAATGATTGTGGATTGTGTACCTAGTACCTAGTACTTAAATACCTATAAAGCGAAATTACAGTTTATTAAGAGAACAGGAACAGGTATTAGGAACAGGTATTCTTCAGGAACAGGAACAGAACGGAACTGTTACCAAGAAATACTAGTTTGTAACATCTCTAGGCTCAAATGACTCATTTTTCGTTCTTTTAGACGACATAATTAGAAATTATAAGTAAAACGCACTGCGCACTTAAAACAATTTCACGCGGAACACGTTTAAACCTGTCGCAAACTGAACGCTGAGTGGGCGGAGCGAGAAAGCCGATGCCCGCGGCAATCAAAATGAAAAACCGCGTATCTTCGAATTCGTGTAAAACGGGGTAGCGTAAGTCGGGGTATTACTGTATTCGAAACAGTTGGTATATAATAGATATCTCTCGTGGACATCACTCGTGGATATCTCTCATGGATATCTCTCGGGGATATCACTCGTGGATATCTCTCGTGGATATCTGTGATGGATATCTCTCGTGGATATCACTCGTGGATATCTCTCTCTTTATTCCGCGGAACGCGATAACATATACAACTTATACCGCAGCTCTGAGGCGGGTCTACCTCCATTAACCGGCTGGTACTGCCGTGCATTGCGATGTATCATTTCCTAACACTCACAAAACTAAACCATGTATCTTGGTGCCCTCGACTTCTTCGTCCGACGGTACCACCTCCCTCCGGCTCGTCGACGATAAGAGTTATTCCCGCACTGCGACTTCAGCGCCACCCATCGGTCGGACCAACAATCTGGAGACTACAAGATGTCGCTCCACATCGTCCGCCGCTCTTCTTGTCAGTATCGGTTCGCTAATTATTCTAGTAACGTTGCGTGATTTCAGAACGCATTGTTACACATTGATTGACTTCATGTTTAAATAATTTACAAATTTTGTTCAAAATGTTCTCCTCTATTTCGAATACAAGCACGACAACTTTTTCTCACCTCAACGGTTGTGGTGGTCAACATCATTTCTTGTTTCATACCACCACCATCTTAAAATAAACCAACTCCTTTGCCCGTCTCCAGACGTAAAAATCGAGGGAGTTAGATCTGGGGACCTTGGGGGCCAGGGTATAAGGCCTGATCTACCTATCTATGAATTCGAAAAGGAGTTGTTTAGGTGCTCCAGAACAGCTCTATGAAAATGCGCCGGGCAACCGCCGTGCTGGAAAACTATTGGCACGTTTTCTCGAAACACAGGAATGTCGGAGATTAGTTCTGGTAATACAGTTTCTAGGAAGTCCAAATAAATAGCCCCGTTCAGACGATCTGGCAAGTACTGTGGCCCAATAAGATGTCTCCCTATTATACCAGCCCAAACGTTCACGCTGAAGTTTTGTTGAAACGAAGTCTGTCTTTTCACGTGAGGATTGTTATCTTTTGATTCCCAGTGGTGTAAATTGTGTAGATTGATTATGCCTTCGCGATTGAAGCAGGATTCGTCCGTCCATAGAATTCTCTTCAGAAACTGGCCGTCATCAACACCGATGTTGATGACGGCCAGTTTTTGAAGAGAACAATTAATGAATTAGGTTATTAATTAAAAGATCACAGGATTTCAGAATGGCAAAAAATTTAAATGTTTACTTACCTTGCACTGGGGTCATATGAAAGGCATGCTTATCGTTTGCCGTAAAGCCGACCACACTTTCCAAATGCCCAAGTTAAGTGTGCGAGCAACGACACGAATGCTTGAATTGGGATTGTCTTCAAAAGCTTGAAGTATTTGTTCATCGGCTGCAGCATTCAACTGCCTCACATTGACCCGAGGCTTTTGAAAGTTTACGTTTCCAGTCTCCTCAATCGTCGATAGGTTCTTGTAAATGTTTCGTGGTGGGGTAATCTTCGATTGGGATATTTCGCTTGATAAATTGTTCGCGCTTCACGAGCAACGCAATTGGCACTGCCATACGCCAGGACCATATCAGCATACTCTTCGTTAGTGAAGTTAGGCATCTAACGACACCGAAAAATTCAACAATAACAGTAACGATAATAAGAAAAACTAAAAATTTTTTCTCTTGTGTCTTGGTCGTCATCTGTTGTTGGGCTGGACTAATCGTCGGAACGCTCGTTCATCATCGCAAGTTTAATTCGCGTTTGAACTGTCTCTGCTATTGGAAGAGCACGTGTCGCGTTGTTCAGTTTTTAGTTTTTCTTATTATCGTTACTGTTTTTGTTGAATTTTTTGGTGTCGTTAGTATGCCCAACTTCACTAACGAAGAGTATGCTGATATGGTCCTGACGTATGGCAGTGCCAATTGCGTTGCTCGTGAAGCGCGACGAATTTATCAAGCGAAATATCCTAATCGAAGATTACCCCACCACGAAACATTTAAAAGAACCTATCGACGATTGAGGGAGACTGGAAACGTAAACTTTCAAGAGCCTCGGGTCAATGTGAGGCAGTTGAATGCTGCAGTCGATGAACAAATACTTCAAGCTTTTGAAGACAATCCCAATTCAAGCATTCGTTGCTCGCACACTTAACTTGGGCATTTGGAAAGTGTGGTCGGCTTTACGGGCAAACGATAAATATGCCTTTCATATGACCCCAGTGCAAGGTAAGTAAACATTTAAATTTTTTGCCATTCTGAAATCCTGTGATCTTTTAATAAGTAACCTAATTTATTGATTGTTCTAGCTCTCCAAGATGGTGATTCTGCTAGACGATTGGAGTTCTGTCGGTTTTTACTACACATCGATATTGATGACGGCCAGTTTTTGAAGAGAATCCTTTGGACGGACGAATCCTGCTTCAATCGCGAAGGCATAATCAATCTACACAATTTACACCACTGGGAATCAAAAAATAATACATACTTCGATGATTATCTTACTAATTGTTGAAACTCCTAGCCGATAGTGATAGTGCAGATCCACATAGGAACTGCCTGTTGCTATAAATCTGAAAAAAATGGATTCTTTATTGAAAACTTAATTTTCTCATTTATTTTTCCACAAAAATTGGTGCAGCAACGCTGGAAAACAGCGTGAGATGCTTACATACGTTGCAAAAATTTACAAAAAAACGTTGCATCCGGTTCAGGTTGTAATAAGAAAAAGGAATACATTTACTATGATGAGATGTTATTCCTCGGGAAGAATCATCCTAGTCATTCCGAGGATTCCATAAATAATGTAGAGTGCGTTGACGAAATAACGGAAACGAACCCCGACAATTTAGTGATCGAAGAATCCACAGCACAAGAAGAATATCTCCTTCTCAATAATTCGAACCGAGGTTGAAGTAAAAGGAAATATGACGACTTTGATAAGGAAAAGTTGGTGATGTTCAGGGAAAATGCAAAACTTTTCCAGAATGATGATTTCGCATTCTTCATGTCACTTCTGTCAATTACGAAAGAATTTTCAATTGAAGAAAAAATAATTTTCCGGAAAGAGATTTTGGACAAGGCTTTGGAAGTTGCTAATAACGCGAAGAAACACACACGTTTGCAACAAGAAGAATCTGTGACACATTTTTATTATTTAGCACCTAGGGAATTATTTTTGTTACTTATATTCAATTTTATATTCGATTCAATTGTTATATCTTACTAGACATGCACTGATTTGAACATGATTTTTTTAAATTAAGATAATAAAATAATTTTTTTCTTCAAATATATCATTTGGAACCGCTTTTTCATGCGAATCACTACTTTTGAATACTCGATCAATTTGAAATAATATTTTCCTCAAACTATTTTATTCCCATTTTGACTTTGATGTGCAAGTTGATCTGAAGGGTGTGTAGATATATTATTCATTGATTTCTAATCAAATTATTGCTGAAAACCTATTATTATTATTTAGGAAAGAAGAGTCGAAGTTCCACTCCGATCAAAACACAATTTTCTCATCTGAATTTTCCAAAAAATTATTGATTTATGAAAGCGTTACACACCATTTCTCAATTCGATAAGATTTAGAATGAAATTTTTTTTTTCTCGAAGAATAACATTAAAAATGCCTTTAGCTGCAATTATAGAATCATGTCGAAAGTATTATTTTTTTTTATTTAACTGAATTTATTTCATACAAATAGACTAAATCTAGAATAGTAGCATATCAAGAATATGAGGAAAATTAAAACCTGCAATTCAATGGAAGGAAGAAATTTTTTCGTGGAATTCCCAAATGCAAGTCAAATTTTGAAGTTTTTCATGACATTCTGGTTTGGTTATTCCAGTCCGTTAATTAGTTCTTGGAGGCACATATCTCGTTACGTAGTAGAAATTATGGAAAAATTATTTAAAGTCCCCATCAAGTTCACAAAATGGATAAAGTGAGTTTAAAATTATTCGGTGGACAAAACTCCACAAACTCAACATTTCATGCGATATGCTCAGAATATTATATTAGTCCAATAAATTTCTATCATAAAAAGTTTGAAAAAAAGTTTAATATTACTTACCTCGAAGTAATAGCAAGACGCTCGTTCGGAGAAATAACTTCGCGAAGTATGCTCGGATGTTTTAGATGGTTTTCCGATTTCGACAACAAGTCATCATAAGTCCGAATTGACATCCTAAAGTAATTAAAAAACTTTTCACTGTCTTCTCGTAGTGCCGCAAACAGTGTAAAAAATTCACCACGTGAGGCTCTTTGGGCAACGATGGGGTGAATATGGTACTTTTTTTTCTTGGCATCTTCGTTGCTGACGCAAATATTTTGCAGAAATTAGGCAATTAATGAATGTATTCATTCTCGAACATTCGCAAAATATGTTGCACTAAAAAAACTCCTATGCTCTCAGGCGATACGTCAAGACGAAATAACGAAGTTTCATAAGATTCCGAATTGATGAAAATATGGATAATCAGTAAAATCGATAGAGACCCTTTCAAGTGTCTTAAGTGGTAAAGGTCAACCCTGAAACAACGCGGGCGACAGCGATAAGTTGCGCAAATGATATCAGCTTAAGAGGAAAACAAGTATATGTTCATACGCGACTGACGGTCGGTGAGACCGACGTACGCCACCGGCGTCAGGTTAAGAGGAAAACAAGCCTTAGACAGATTCAAATCACCTACTTAATCGTTTAAATCACATTGTGTCAATAAGTGCGGTTCTTTTGAAGTTGACGGTTCATAACTTGGGTCACTATCTTCAGATACCTTATTATGCTGACTGAGAACAAATTCCGGACTAGAATTCTCACAATTTGATCGATTTGGAGGCATCGACACAGGCAGTTCGGCACTATATAGGATGGGTCTCTTGGCAGAAGACAAGTTTGGATACTGGTGGATTGTGTTTGGATTTGGTAGTAATACCTTTTGTTTGAGGCAAAAAAAAAAAAAAACAATCACTTACATTGTTATAGCAAATGACAAATGTCTAGGTTCTTGTTTAGCCCAACCTAAAAGGAGCCTCGCACAGGTTACACAACATTGGAACCCAGGATTTGTCTTGATTCCTCACAGGAAAACAAAAATAGTCTAAATAGCACTGTTCAATTAGTGGTGTGAAATTTCGACGCTGAGATGTAAAAGCTAATTCTCCACACACATAACAAAAATTGTCCGGGGTGTTCAAATACTTTCGTGACATATTTACGATCTAACTAATGTAAAAAAAATGTAATTTATGTTGTAAGTTTTCACGGAAGGGATAATGTATTTGACCGTTATTAATCGGGGCATACGTCCGTTCCATATTGTTAGAAACCTATAAAGAAAAGAAAGCGTTCTGACGTTTCGCCGGGATCACACCAAGCTTCATCGGAGATGTTTACGCTGTAAGATACAGACGGAAACTGATGGAAATTCCGTCGAACCATTCAATTTATAGGCGATTTTTAACGATTCACAGTGTGTCGTGATTATTTCGACGATTACGTAGATTATAACATGTATCGCGATTTTGTGAGGTGTTTTCGGGTTGTGTGGTGCTTTGATAATTTCTTTCACTTCGTAAATTATAAGGTCTTCCATTGTAGATTTGTGTGCACGATTATATGCTCTTTCAGCTGGAGTATGCGGTTGTAATAGAGGAGTCAAAAGATAGGCTTTGCAAGGGTATCCACTATCACCTAATAAGAAAGTATTTCCATATACTCCTTCCTCAAGTTCAACTCTGAGCGGGCTATCATTAAAGATGGTCGAGTCATGTACAGATCCTTGCCAGCGGGCAATCACATGCTGAAATTTTAGTCTTGCATCGCAGACTGCTTAAACATTTATTGAAAATCAGCCCTTTCTATTTCTGAAAGTTTCAGCTGTGGGCCCCTGGTGATTGTATACGAATATGTGTGCAATCAATACAACCTGAAACTCTAGGAAATCCGTGTAGTTCATAAAATTCTTGGCATATTTGGTTTTTTCTTGTCTTGTATTAGGAATCTTTATGTACCGCGGTTTCAAGAGAGCTATCTCATGGGAAATTCTTTTAATAATTCTGCACAATGTACTCTTGTTAACGCGAATTAAATCTCCTATAGTCATTTGGAAACCCCCAGTGGTATAAAATCTTAAAGACATCAAAGTCTGCAATTCTGGGGTTATCGCTTTGTTCCTTCTAGTGGTTGGTTGAATATTTGGGCCAATAATATGAATTAATTCCACGAGACTCTCTTTGGACATGCGGAATCTCCTTTTGAATTCTTCACCTCCATATAAAAATAATGGGTTGGCTCGATCTCTAAATATTTTCGGTCGTATGAAGTAAATTTCAATATCATCATCTGAAGAGAGAGAGAGGAAAATTTACTTTGGAAACGGTTGTAATCACACGAATATGATAGCACTTTTAACAGAATGCAGTACGAATGTCATATTTCAATCGACCGAAAGCCGTCCATTAAATAAAACTGTAGTTTAATGAAATTAATTATCGGATTAGTAATGAAAGTATTTTGTGCAACCCATTTTAGGGTTAATCAATGAGTTATCCCTATTTAACTTTCAGTTTCTAATTGATGGGTTAAATTCTTAACAAACGATTATTTTCATAACCAATTTGTTCAATTCCGGCATAATCTTCCAATTATCCGCTAACTGATGATTAAAAGTTTTGTGCAACCCACCCGAAATTTATTAAACCATAGATTAAACTGTGTTTTCTGCAACCCACCCTTAGAATGTTTGAATTATAACCTGGGTTAGAAATGGTTTCGATGTTACCTTGGTTGTTTCGATTATTCCGCAAATTTTCATTATTTTGAGTGTTTTGATCGTCACCAGTATCAATAAATAAATAAAAAGTCACTTACACCCATTTGATAAAATTATTGAATTTAAACTTTTATGAAACGAAGAATTGTACATTAAACATCCCTTACATTATCATATGCGTGGTCAATACGCTCTCGGAAGATTTGGCCTTCTACCGCATCTGGGAAAGTGTTAGACCCTTAAGATGGGTCTGGCTTTTCATACATTAGCTTTAAACAGCAGTGTAAAGGTCATATCGAAATTTTAGCCTTTATACTTTAACGTGGGAGAGTTAATTTACTGTGCACCTTATTACCTGTTACCTGGCGAAGGCACCACTGGTCAAGGTTAGTAACCCTCAAAAATTATTCTCTATACTAGAAAGGACCTAAAAAAAAATTCAGCTTTTATACTTCACCGTAGGTCGGGCAGGCACTGGCTCTCACTCTATAACATGATAAATTATTTTACCGTCAGACATACATTACACGGTTTGTCACAAATAATAAGTGTAACTATTATATAATGAGCACAATGGGTTAAAGCACTACGGCGAATCAAAAAATTCTTTCAAGCTATATATTGTGCGATCCAATGATAGTCTTCTTACTCTAACACTAAAGCTAGAATGGCTGGAACCAGCAAATGTTTGAGGTAGTTTATTATACAGTTTAAGTGCCATGTAGTTCACTCCTTGTTGAGCCTTTGATATTCTAGCAAACGGCAAGGTAATTTGTTGTTTTCCTCTAGTTTCGTAAGTATGATAACTTGAATTTTTTAGGAATTTGACTGGATTTTGATGGACATAATTTACAGTGATATGTATAAATGCTGATATGCAGGTAAGTAAGTATACCTTCTTTTCTAAATATGTCTCTGGGGCTTTCCTTCTGATACATTCCATAGATGGCTTTTATGGCTTTCTTTTGTTTTAAAACCCTCTCCGCAGCACTGCCATATCCCCACAAAACAATGCCATATAGAGTTTTCGAATGAAATGTCGAGTAATATGCCAATTTGGCAGTTTCGAAACCTGATAATTGTCTCACTCTTTTGATCAAGTAAATCGCACTAGATAGTTTCCCGCGCAGATGTTCTACGTAACTATCTCAATTAAGTGACGACCGAAAAATAATTCCCAGGTACGTTAGAGATCCTTTACAATTTTCCCTATTCGTGATAATAATATTTTGTGTTTTCTCTTTGTTAAGGCAGAGTCCATTCGCCCCAAACCACCTTTCTGCATCAGAAAAGGACTGCAATGATCTCACCTGTAGTAATTCTTTTTTCTTATCTCGGTTAATGAAGGCTGTATTGTCAGCATAACAGCAAAGCTTATCGGCTCTCAGACTGTTCCCTAGATCATTCATAAAGACAACAAACAATACCCGTCTTAATATCGAACCCTGTGGTAAACTAACTTCAAGTGCCTTCATGTCCGAGACTGAATCATTTCATTTGACGACCTGGGTTCTTTCTGTGAGATAAGATCGAAACATATCATAAGCTCTGCCCGTCACGCCGTAATAGTAAAGTTTGTTCAGAAGTATTTTATGATCAACACTATCAAAGGCTTTCGTAAGGTCGATACAAGTTAACTCAATATCTTCCTTGTTGTACGCCTCCACTACAGTATCCATAACTTCGATTATTGCCGTGATCGTTGACCTATGTTTTCTATACCCGTGCTGCGATTCATGTAATTATTGACGACTCTGAAGGTAACCAACTAACCGATGCCTCAACAATGATTCAAACAATTTAGAAATGGCTGGTAGAACTGAGATAGGTCTATAGTTTGAAGGCTGGTCTGAAGATCCACCCTTATGAATCGGAGTGACAACGGCAACCTTTAGCTCTCTCGGAAATATTGTCACATAGAAATCGGTCATCGATCGCGCCACCGGAAAATCAAGGGAAGGGAACCGAACTTTCCTCGGTACCAAAGAGGTTTCGCTCCGCAGTCCTGTGGTAGATCGTCCCGTATAAACGATCTACGCGTACCGCCGGTACTTGTAATAATAATAATAATAATAATAAATATCTTTATTTCAGATAAAATGCACAATTTATTTTTATACAAATTTGAGCACTTGAAATGAAATAGGGTCATTTCTCTTCGGTCATCCACCAAGCCTCTATTTGACGCTTTTGTAGTCTTTGACCGCATAAGGTTCCATTTCCAGTAGTAGCCTGTGTACCTTTTTTTTATAGTTTTTAAAATCGGTCTCGTCCCTGATGCTTGCCGGCAGGTTGTTATAAAATTTTATGCACGAGTACTCAGGGCCAGATTTCGTTTTTGATAGACGATGTTTTGGATATAATAGATCTGTAGTCCTTGTGTCATAGTTGGTCTGCACTTTTCCTTGAAAGAGACTCTTATTTTTGAACACAAAGAGTAGACATTCCTGGATGAAGATTGCAGCTGCTGTCAATAGGCCTTCCCTTTTAAACTTTCCAATACATGATTCTCTAAAACCCATGTTGAAAATGATGCGTATGACTCTTTTCTGTAGTTTGGTAATATTCTCGATATCGGGAGAATTGCCATAGAACAGAATTCCATAGCGAATTCTTGATTCGAAGATGGCATGGTATATCTGTGTGAGGTCTCTAGTCCTCATGTATTTCCTCAATATTCTCATTGAGTAGCAGATGGAGCTTAACTTGTTACAGAGTTCGGATATATGTGGCCGCCAGCACAATGTTTCGTCTATTGTCATTCCTAGGAATTTGGATGTTTTTTGTACCTCGAGTAGTGCATTTCCAACGTTTAGCTGGTCTGGTGTTTTGTATCCAGAGTGACTGGTTCTGAACATAAGTATTTTTGTTTTCTCTACATTCATCTGGAGATGGTTTGCTTGGAACCAGTTTTCTGCTTGATGTAGCGTGTGGTTGGCTGAGTTCTTTGCTTCTGGAAATGTATTACCTCTCACTGTTAAGCTAGTATCGTCTGCGTAGTTTGTTATGTTAACATATTGTGCGGTTATATTTTCAGGAAAGTCATTCATGAAAATAATGAACAAGATGGGTCCTAGGATACTTCCCTGAGGTACACCAGAAAGTATAACTTCCTCCTTTGAGAGTCCCTTCTTGTCTAAGTTTTTAATTAGTACTTGCTGCCTTCTGTTGCTCAGGTATGATTTGAACCATTCATTTGATATGTCTCTTATTCCATATTGTTTGAGTTTGTCTACGAGGTATGCATGTATCAAACTGTCAAAGGCTTTGGACAGATCTATCAAGAATGTCATGATGATTTCAGAGTTTTCCAGACCTTTAAAAAGATACATTACGAAATTGTATAAGGCTGTTTGGGTTGATCTGCCCTTAATGTATCCATGTTGTGTGCTGGTCATTATGTGATTTTCCAGTAAAAATTCCATCAGCTGTGCACTCACGAGCATTTCGAAGATCTTTGAGAATGCTGTTAGGAGGCTAATGGGCCTGTAATTATTTAGCTCATTGGGGTCTCCTTTCTTGTGTATCGGGATGATGATTGCATGCTTTAGCTGATCTGGACAGATCCCATATTTCAGGGAGTTGTTTAGTATGTGTGCCAATGGAAGAGATATTTGTTTGATACATTTCTTGACAATGGTTGTGGGAATTTCGTCAGATCCACAGCTGGATTTGTTTTTTATGGCTCCAGTTGCTTCCTCAACATCTTTACATGTGACAGGCTTAAAGATGAAAGTATTCTCATTGTACTTTATATTGGTGATGTCTATTTTAGTGTTTGAAGTAGGTGGTTTATTTTCTTCTAAGTTCAGGAAATAAGAATTGAAATTTGTTGCTATTTCATTTAGGTCGCCTTGTATATCCATCTCATTATTTTTGTGTTTACCCATGATAAAGCCAACTGTTTTCCACAGTGCTTTGGATTTATTGTCCGAGTTCAGTATTTTGTGTTTTATCTCACATGATTTTTCCTTTATCAAAAGGTTGTCGTATTCTTTTTTGGCATTTTTGTAGGAATCATTAAAGATTCTGTTTCTAGTTTTGCAAAGTTGCAATATGTCTAATTTCTGTTTGCATTTTTTAAGTTCCTCACTTCTTTCTTTTGGTTTCTTATATGTTCCAAGTATGATTCTCACCTTTTTCATTGGACAGGCATGATTGAATTCTGCCTGAAATGTCTGCAAGAAACAATCCCACTGTTTGTTTACTTCATGTTCAGGGAGACTTAGTACTTTTTCCCAATTTACTACTTCTAATCTATTCTGCAAATCGTTTAGTCTGTCATCTCCTATCATTCTTCTGAGAGAGTATATTTGTTGAGGTGGTTTCACTGTATCTTCTAAACTTAGTATTTGTGCTGTGTCATGATCAGAAATAGTTGTTTTGATTGTCTTTGCAGACAAATATGTTATGTTTGTGAGAATGTTGTAACACTTGGGAAATATTCTAAGTGCCGAAGGCGCGTTATAAGCGATATTTACTTTGTGTTTTATATTTTAATTCTCGTTTCGTTGTGTTTGTGAAAGTTCCAATGTTCGGAGCTATTGGATTAGCAGTTGTATTTTTGGGGTGAGTCAATATACCGCTAAACTCATATATTTGTGTCTTACTCGACGAGCATCGTCACGAATTTACGCTACCCTGAGCGAAAACCCCCGCGCCTACTACGATAAACAGATACCTAGTTGACACTAAGCCCTTGTAGATGCAGCCATTCTACACAGTAGTCCCTTATTGTGCGCAATAATCTGCTCCAGAAGTTGTACCGAAAGTCCGTAACAATCTTTGGTGTTCTGAATTATACTATGCCGAAAAATTAAAAAGAAATTAGGACTCATCTCCATTTAAAATATCATTTCAGTTCCAAGATTGATTTTCGATAAATTCAAATTTAATAATCCCAAAAAATTGTAATCAGTTTTATTTACGACAGCATCTCGTTTTGCCAGGAAACTTCGCCGGCACCGAAAAAATATGTTTTAAATGCGTCTCTAATAATTGTAGACTGTCGTGATGATCTATTAAATGTTCTCCCAGATGTTCCTTCCCATTGTGTCTCCAACGAGGGTTGCATCATTGCAGAATTGAAGTCGCTCCCTTCAAGATCGATTATTATATTACACTGTTATACAACGAAATGAATCTGATGGGTGGGTAAAACCGAGGCTGCTGATCAGGGATCCGTTTTCCGTTTTGCTCTAACACCTCTTTTTCCCGCGGTGCGCAGAAATTTGTATTTTTTCATGTTTTTTCGGTTTTTTTCCACTGTAGACGGAACTGCTCCACTGTGCGGTGAGCTAGATTGATGAAATTTGCTGTGCGTGTACCCCAAACCTAGGACTATCTCCCATAGAATTTTCGTTCAATTCCGCACAGTGGGTGCTGAGAGGATCAAGAAGGTCGAGAAAGTGGAGAATGAAGGCTCATGTATATCGGCCTGTAATTTCTAAACCAGAAGTCTAACAGAAGAGTGGTGAGAAACTTTTTTGTAGCTATTGAAAAGAAGAACATTTTGGAAGAAACTTGAGCTCGATTGGTCTAGCCGTTCATATTTTATTCGCTAAGTACTGATATAAAAAAAAGAGAGATCTCGTTGAAAAATTGCTCAGAGCATCAGTTTCACGGAAGGAACTGTTTGGTGAAAGACTGCCTCGAGTGTGGCCGATCTGGGCACCCGCATCGGGTTCCAACAGTAGTCCGCCATCATGTGGACGTCCCATCGACCTTGGTATCTCACCTCCATGTGAGATCACTCATGGCACCCAAATTTGGGCGGAACCAGTCGAGATGGCTGTGTAAGAAGTACACTTTGATGCTTATTCGACAACCAAGGGCCCGAAAGTTCGCAAGCATGTTCTGAACCACTTGAATATAATCTTCAGATCTCGTGTTCCCGAGGAAGTTTTGGACGACTAATACAAACGAGCGCCACGCGTTAGCTTCTTGTTGGTTCATCACGGTGATGAAGTCTAGGGTGCTCATGAGTTTCCCAATCTGGGGTCCATCTAAGACACCCACCTTAAGCTTCTGGATGCTCACCGCGGGCAGCAAGCCTACAATGCGAGTGAAACAACCTCCGTCTTTGTCCAATGCTTTTACAAACTGTTTCATGAGCCCCAGTTTGATGTGGAGCGGTGGCAGAACAATTTTCTCGGTTGGTACCAAGCTGCCCCTGATGACGTTGTGTTGGCCGGCGACTAGATTTCTCAATGGCCAAGTTGTTCGAGTCCAATGCTCGCCGTCTGCAAGCAAGCAAGGGTACTTGGTGTAACCGGCTTGTTGGCCCAGAAGAATACTGACCATTTTTAGGTCGACGCAAATCGGCCATTGATGGTCTCGGTATCTGATCATGTCCAAAGCAAGCTTGATGGCGTAGTATTTTTCCCGCAGTCGAGTAGAATGAGCTAGAGGTATTGAAGCGTACTCGTTGCCGTTATGCAGGAGCACGCACTTCAAGCTTCTTTTTGAACTGTCAAAGAACAGCCGCCACTCGTTCGGGACATACCGTGAGTGACTCAAGTGTTCCAAGAGCTTCGCCACATTTGTGCAGTACACAAGGTCAGCAGCCGCGTTGAAGTATTGCAGAAATTCTTTTTCCCGGGTGCGGTAAAAACCACACATTGGTGGCTGCGGAAGAAAAAGAAAACACTTATATTTCATTTTTTCAGTCGCTTTCTTCTCTTGCTTATCCTACCTGTCGCCAAAACATTCTTCTCTTACAACCTTGAGGCTAGGAGTTCTGCGGATTGCTTCGGCAGACGAAGATCCCTGATGGGGTCACTCAACTCGGCTTGGTCGAATTTCTGGGAAACTTCTTCTGGTTGGAAATACTCGTCGGAATCTGGGTCTTCAGGAAGATCTTCTTGGAGTTCACGAGGCCCCGCTACGTCACTGACTGGTGTTGTTGGTATAGGAACGAAATCTGAGCGTGGCTTCGGCCGAGTGACCCACCTCACGTCCGGGTACTTCCATGTGGGCCGATTAGCACGATTCAAGCCTTTGACGTTGGACAAGCAGAAGCAACAGTCGGTGACATGATCAATTTGCTGGCTCCACTTCATCGGCACTCCAAAAGGCATCGATGTCCGTTTTCTCTGTTCCCAGTTCACCAGGTTAACATAACACGAGGAGCACTCTACACTCAGCGTCCATGGCTTCACATTTGTAATGTTTGTCGTGGAAGATTCAAAGGCGTCACAGTAAGAACATACTTTATTGATCGTTCGTATTAGAATGATCTACATATCAAGAACAACGTCGACGATACCTACGTTGAACTAGTTTCTTAACCTATGCAATCAGCATTATTATCTAGGACGGTTACACATATGAAAAGCTATTACCACATCGATTTATCGACCTAAATATTTTCTTATCGATTGTGATGCAATCTCTCTACACATTGATGCTGAGACCGAAGTACGCGGCGTACAACTCCCGCACTTGGTCGTTGATTGGACGAAAGTTTTTTGAGGGACGGTATTGGCCCCATATGAAGCAAAACGAATCATTCGCTAGCGCGCACTTCACTCCCCGACGCGATTCCATCGTAAGGTTCGGCGTTAGAAGTTCTAAACCAAATTCTATGGTTTTACGGTTTTTACGGTTACTTAGAACGAAGCGTGTTTGAACGAATGAAAATCGAAATGGAAGTTCGTTGTTTCCCGCCTTTTCTAGAGCACGCCGCTAGGCATGCGGAATCCGAGAGCGAGGGAAGAGGAGGTTAGGTTGAGAGTATGCTACATGCTACACTGGAAGAAAGATTTCTCTCTCCCTCAGTTTCAACGGCGCCTAGCGGAGAAATGCAGACGATCAGATTTTAACCACAGAACACTGAATAGCTTAAAACTCGGAAAATTCAAGCTCTCCACTTTCTCGATCTTAAGTTCTTGATCAGCTCAGCACCCACTGAACGGAATTGAACGAAAATTCTATGGGAGATAGTCCCAGTTTTGGGGTATACGCACAGCGGAGCAGTTTCGTCTACAGTCGAAAAAACCCGAAAAAACATGAAAAAACACAAATTTCTGCACACCGCGGGAACAAGAGGTGTTAGAGCAAAACGGAAAACGGATTCGTGATCAGCAGCCTCGCTTTTACCCTCCCATCAGATTCATTTCGTTGTTAAATCGTTTTTTTTTTGTAGAGCGGTGTTATGCAACAAGCAGATTGTTTTCACTATTTTTTCCGTTTTTTCGATGTCAGTTTCTATGGCCTAACCTAACAACCGCCACTTTGCACTCATCATGCCAAAAGCACACTCAACGCATCTTCTCGCCCTTGATAATCGATAATTAAATAATTTTCTTCATTTGTTAGGTTACGTTTCGAATATGGTTTCATCAAATAAGGTTTCAAGGGATAAGCGTCATCCGCAAGTATCACGAATGGCATATCCATATCCCGGCTAGAAATTGAAGTGGGGCCCTCCTCAGGCGCGCATCGGGAACGCCACATTTCAAGTGAGGGCCTCACGGGGCAGCCGCGTCAGGCCCACATCGGGCGTGTAACGCACAAAGTGGGGCGTGCCCCTCATGGGGCATGTTACACTTGCGCCTCACTAGCTTTTCTAGTGAGGCCCTGAAGAGGTTCCAATAAGGCAGATCGCATTTGGTTATTCCGTACCAGTAGGGGAATCTATCCTACAGTTTTTCAAATTAATCATCAATTAGGAATATACAGCCAAATTTTTCCGAATGTAAAATAGGTAAATAATTGAGATATTCAACTGTAAAAGATAAATACATTCTCTCGCATATTTGCTATCGTATTCTTTTCTTTAAAATCGTATTCGTGCATATTATAATTTAAACAATAGAAAAATTGGAACTAGATTCCTGTCACAAACAAGTGGATACATTGGCTCATGAAAACCAAGATGTTAGATAAATAGTATCAAAATTCTGCAAGAATTAAAATTTTCGGGATTTAGGACTTTTGGAATTCCAACACATTATATACCATTATTCCATTCATTTATTATGATTCTTGTATGATAATACAATATCAAACTCGCTCGGATTTTGCGGTCGTGTTCCTCGATTTTCGTCCTCCGTTCCAGTCCTTGCAGTTATGGATAACAGATGATAAACGAGCAATTATCAGGTGCTCTCCTAAAGGTGCCTCGTCTTTTTTTTCGAATCCCATCATCAGGGCGGCTGGAAAAGATCATTTCTATTTAAATTTCAGTGCCATGAAGCATTTAAAAAAAAAACATACCTTTAATATTATTGTATACAGACGTGTTCCTGTTGAATATTTTTCCGTTTTTTTGTTTTCAATTCAAAAAATTTATTATCTTCCTTGGCTTTTTCCTTGGCCGTCTCGTCATTTTCGGTAGAATAAACGTACGATTTATACTGTAGTTCATTTAGTAGCTCCATGGCTTCATCAAGTGTTTCTAAAATAATAATAACAAAATATAATTTCACAATTTCGAGTTTGAACAGAAAATACTCACTAGCTCTTCCTTTAATTTCGATTGTATAACTTGGCCAATCACTTGAAGGCTCTTGTCGTTCTGCCACCATTTTTTTTAGAATTTTGTAGTTTTTTTTATGATATGGTGGTGGCATAAATAGCACATCACCATTTTTTCATCAATGTTGTAATAGACCCATCTTGATGGAATTATTTCCACTGTATTTCCGTCCTTGTGGAAGGCTACCACTCCATTTTATGAACTTAATAATAAATATTATAATTTAGCCGAAACACGAACTTCTCCTAAACGCGGTTGCTTTTGAAATGACCCACCACCAGCTTCGGTACAGGGTACGCAATAAATATCGTCACAATGAAACGTAAAACCCCAGACCAGTTCTCCGAAAAGTATAAACGAAAAATGGTCGCAATAGCAGGTACTCACATCTGTTTCAACGATATTCTAAAGACAACCGATATTCAAAATTTGCGAACAAATGTTTTTTTCACAGAAAAGAGTTCATAGAGCCAAGTTGCGATAATAGCATTAAAGATTTACATATGCAGTAATGGCATAACACTAGTATTTTCTTTCGTGTCATTGCTGATATCGATGCAGACCATTTTTTTTTCGATGTTACTAATTTCAAATTTGACAATGCCATTTGTATTTGATACAATACATTGATTTGGAAATATATGAAATATAATGTAAAGGGACTCTCTCGAGTAGCGCAGGTAAATTTTTACTCTCTGGGTTCTTGAAATCCCATCTGTATTTATTACTCGAAGAAAAGAATAGTATCCCTACTTGTGAAGCTATCTTCGTCGGCTGCTTGTAATAAAACTATATTCCGACAACGCAGAATCACGTACTTCCGATTATAAAACATCCGGAACATGAAACCTACATTTTTTTTGTTACCTTATTATTTATTTTAATTAATATGAAAACCAAAACGTTACTTTGGCAATTACCTTCAGATTTGTGAAAAGTCTGTCGAAGCCTGCTCGTTTATTATGAAGAGGCGGGATACATAAGTACTCGAACTTTTCACTGATTTCTTACCTTGAACGAGAAGAAGAATCGACATAAATACATTAAAATAATTTTACTCGATCCAAGATAGAAAACAAATTTCATCTCGGATGTGTTATCTCTGGAAACTATAGTTGCCTTTTAATAAAATTCGAATTTTTTTGTCATATTGATATCGAAAATAAAAAATGAAATCACTCATCATCTGTGTTAATTTTTGATGACACATTGCGCAATCAAGAAACTATGAAATCACAAAAGAACGGAATCGACTGGCAGTTATAGTATACTAATGTGTTGATTACCATCTTGCACGAAATAATTAAAATTCTATCTGAACTGCATTAAACAATTTTTCTAAATGTATCAGAGTTATCGTAAGACTGTAGACATGTACGTGTGTTTGTAGTAGATGCAATCGCTTTTATAGAAGAAATCTGTAACGAGCTGTTAATGTGGCGATCCCCATTTCTTCCTTATAAGGCCCTGATGAGGCAAAGTTTATCAACACCGCGATTGGGATACACCCGATAAGGCCCGCATGAGCGCCCGACTAGGATTTCCTCACTTTTTAACCGAATCGCAAGTGAGGCGTGCCCCCTCAGGCCCTCCTGCGCGCCTCATCAGGGTCGCCGTAGTGAGGAACGCCCCACGCGCGCCCCATCGGGCCCTGATGTCAGTTGGGGCGGCCCTCGGTAGATTTCTAGTCGGGATTATTGATTCCTTCTATGGGCGATGGTAGTGGCAGATTTGTAAGGCAATTCTCCAAAAATTGTGATAAGGAAGATGCATTGAATGTTCCTCCATCACTTTGTTTCCCATAACCTCCGACATCCACAAAAACCAATCGGTATCGGTGATCCGCAACTGCTTGAAGTATTATCGGGAAAAAATTTTTATAATTGTAGAATATAGTCCCGCTTTGATTAGGACAGTTGATGCGTATGTGTTTTCCATCCAGACATCCTATAACGTGTGGGAAATTTCATTGTTGTTCGAAACCAGTAGCTATTGACATCAACGTTTTTCGGTCAGGAACAGGCAGATGTTGATTACAAAATTTCCAAATTTCGTCGATCACTAAAGGTACACAGAGACCAACCGTATAATCCTTTAATCGAAAAGTTAGACTTAACGCTCGAAATGACAGTCCCAGTGCCAAATATCTGCAACAAATAAATAAAACGAACATTGAAGTCGTCGAGGACGACAAGCACCAACAAAATGAGGACCAAGAATCATTAAGTATCAAGAGAAAAATGTTGGAGAACAACACCCAACCCCTCAAAAATGGGAAGCAACATTTCGCGAATTTGGAGGCTTTGGAATTAGAAAGAAAGAAGATAAATTTAATGGAAAAGCGACGACTATGCATTTTTCGTGAGTTTGTGACCACCAATAGAACAACTCAATATGATGGAAAAGTTACAACTGCGTTCGAAGATAATGGACGACATTATAAGAAGCTTTACAAAAATCAAGGAATCGTTCGAATTCCCAATCTTCATCAAGCACGTCTAAAGAAGAATTGGATTCAGTGAAAGTTCCGAAAGTTGTTTTTTAATTTGCAGATTCATACTTCAATTTTTTGTTGTTGTTACAATGGTAATCTTTTCTCGTTGATTTTATTTTATTTGATTTGTACTTAGTTTTGTGTTTCAAATTTTTTTTTCGTTTTCTACAATAATATTATTCCATCTTTCCTGTGATTTGACTTTTTCCATACACGGTACGTTGATATCGATAATTTCAGTTTCATTGGTTCCTGTCTCTTTCCTATTATTCATCTTCTGCTTTGCACTTCCCTATTTTTTTATTAAAATTTATCAAGCAGTAATAGTTCGACCCAATTTATTTATTGTGTACTCCTTCTGTTAATAATGGTATTAGAAAATTCTGAAATATCTGTTTTTAAAGTCAATTTTATCGAATTCAGTCATTGTTGATAAACTAACACAAACAATGATTGAAATGGAGAACTTGCTATTATACATTTTTCAATTTGTATTTGTACTTATTTCAAAGGGGCATCGAAGAAAACAGAAAAATTCATTCTACGGGGTATGTTCAGTAAATAGTTTCACCATTTGAAAGAGCGGGAAATTGATGAAATGCGATTCCAATACATATTGGAAAGATATATTTTTTATTGTTCTAGCTCCAATTACTGATGTTATGGAAAAAAAGAAAAGTTATTAAAGAGGTTTCAATGTGCTCCTTTTTTAAAAGACCAATTTTACATTTAAAATAATTGATCAATTTTTATAATATAAAAAATTGTACTCACCTTATTGTTATGGTAAGTTTCTCCTCTGGGCTAATACATGTTCTGAATTTGGACTGTCCCGTAATGTTGGATCTTATTCCGGACATAATATAATCGAAAGTTTCGATATTCATCCGATAACAATCTTTGAATTTATCTGAATAATTACGAAATATTCCCCTTGTGTCCTATCGGCATTGAACTCTTGTACCCACAAACTTCTTTTACGTTTTTTTTGGAAAAGAATTGCTTTCCAACACCGTCCAAAATAAAAATTCTTCTTCCGAATCACTCATGTTATTCACGCAGCGAGTCTTTTCAAGGAACTTGTCGGGGGATACCTGGGTCCAATATAGGCGATTTCATCGTCCGAAGTCGTTTTCTTTCGATCGGCTTTCACCGGATCGCAACGGATCGTTCGAATTACGGTTCCAATATAGGTGCGGCCTTGTGTGGCAGCTCAAATGCAGCTGCAGCAGCAGTAACATTAGACTGTGTGTGGCTGCACCATTACGAACGAAAAAACTGCGTTCTGTCGTTCGTTTCGTTTTTTTGTTTTGTACCGTTACTGAACCACGCGTTATGACATTTGAATCCCGATGGTCTATTGAACCCCGCTTTGAAGATCCTCGACTTCTATTCATAAAATATCCCCTAGTACTTGGTGTACCCTTAGAAGTTTCACCAGAATTTTTCGACGAATTATTGAACGATTTAAAATTCCGACCGCGAGAATTTCGAAAATAATAATAATAATTTGGAAATTTTGTGTTTTCCTGTTCATGAAAAATATTGGTTGAGGGCTTGAATTTTTCGACAATAATTCTCCTTCTTTTGCAGCATTTATTGCGTCCTTCAATTTTGAAAAACTCCGCGATTTCACAATTACTCGTGTATCTGGATTATTTAGTCCATTTGCAAAGCTATTTATCGCGATTTTTTCATTAACCTTCGTGAAAACCTGTGTTACTTCCTCATTTCCGTGAGCTTGTGCTAATGTCATCTTTACTATGAACGTCTCTATTACGTTACCGAAATCTTTTTTTTTCTGTTGACTCTGATGGAGTTGTGCGGATAAGGTCGAAACTGATGATTTTGTTAGCAAATTATTTTTCATATCATCAATCAATTTTTGATTGGACGGATATGTCTGGTTCAGCCTGACTTTAGTACTTTTGAAACTATGACGTGAAGAAATGATATCAACACGAAAAGAAGTTTTTCGATTGATATCATTTATCATAGTTTATACCTGTCTGATGTTATTTAAATATTTTCTACTTCTTCCACATTTGATGATGAAATTGGAAATGAAGATATTTATTGTGGTATTATTTTCAGTCAAATCTTGCAAGAATAGATGGACAAATATACGAGACATGTTTAGGAAGTCTTTGAAAAGAAAAAAACCGTGAGTGGTCAAAAGGCAACACCGAAGAGAGAATATAAATATCCGAAGCAATTGGAATTTTTGACCGCATTTTTTAATGAACGGGCAACAAGCAGCAACATTCCAACGATCGATCTCGAAGAACGAACGGAGGATGAGTTCAGCTGCAACCAAATCGAGGATGACATTCAAAATGAGGAAATTAAGGAGTTGACGTTTGTTCCAGTGTCAGTCTAAAAAAGAAGGAAAAAATTAGCTCCGTCAACCGCAGCTGTACGCTGATGCAATATCTAATTCAAGAAAGAAAGAAAAGAGCCTTCTTCCAAAACGCTGACCAGGCCCAGTGGATGCATTTTTGGCCGGAATAGCACAAGTCTTGAGAAAATTGTCCCCCCGAAGGTGGCACAATGCCAAAGCAGAAAAATTTGCTACCGTACAAAAATTTGAATTACAGGAGCTGGATGAGAAATATACAGCATCTTGTTCTACAAATGAGTGAACCATTGTTTACATCCTTTTAGATAATGAATTGTTGAGAGCAATTGTTGACAGTCAAGAAAAATATTAATATATCATAAAAATTCAATAGAAGTTATTACGTCTATAACTAGTTTGGATCAAACTTACCTGTGAAAGATAGAAAGATGACACGAATTGCATTTTCATTTAAACAATATTCATTAAAACATTTATATTTCCAAATTCGAACAGGGTTCTTAAAAAAAATGAAACAGTTCTTTAAAATTCAATACGAATATCATTTCAGTTATGAATTGTTTCCCTTCACAAAACCTGTATAAAATCAATGAACACAAGACGAAAATCATTTGAAACATTCAGCTTCTGGTATTGAGAACTCACATAATAGATACACACTTTTATGTTGAACCCTAGATTCAGTTTACAACCAAGGAAGACGTCCTTGTTCCGAATCAAAATAATCGGTGAACAATTCCCTTACTCCAAACCCATCTAATGAAGTGTTTACTCCTTGCATTTGTAAATTCGTTAAAGGACTATCCAAGGTTCTTAACTCGATTATTTTAATACCGTAAGTGTAAGTATTTGTATCATATTTTTTTATGAAATTGTGCAACAAGCAAGTCGAAAGAATTAGGTTATCGACGTTTTCAGGGATAGCCTGAATGCGTCTATTATAAATTCGAAATTTCTGGGTGAGGATACCAAATGTGTTTTCTGATGTTCTTCTGCAGCGACTCAAACGATAATTGAAATTTCTCTTTTCTCATTTAAAGTATCTTTCGGATAGGGTTACATTAAATACTCTTTGAGTAGAAATGCTTCATCAGACACTATAACATGTGGAGTTTTTATGTTTGTATTTAATATTGCACACTTTTCTGGAATATTTAGTGCTTTTTCTTCGAGATATTTGCCTAAATTGGAAATTAAAAAAATGCCGCCATCACTATTCTTACCATATGCCCATATATCAACGGCAATGAAATTTCAAAAGGCGTCTACGAGAGCCAGTAAAACAATCGAAAATGTTTTTGTAATTAAAATACAACGATGCAGAATAACAATGTGTTTACCATCCATAGCACCAATGCAGTTCGGAAAATTCCATATTTGGTAAAAATCCTTGGTGATATTTTTCCACATTTCCTAGGTAGGAACTCGAAGCAGCTCGGTCATGAGATTCTCGTTGATAATCTTACATGTTTCTCGTAATATTTTTGAACAGTGCTATGACCCATACGATAACTGTAACCCTGCAGCCACACGAACGCAGTTGACTGCAGGAAATGTTGCAGGGACTTATCAAAACCGTCGTGTGGCTGGGTTATGTTATCTGGTCGGTCTCACGACCGCAGTTAAAGAGTAATAAATGAGATAAGCCCCCTATGTATGTATTTTTAATTGAATTAGTAATTTTTTTCGTACAAGTCGGAATATCTTTCAAATGAACGGAATATTTAGAAACCCTAGCAAAGAGGATGTTTAACCAGGAAAAAGTTTATTCAACAAGTAACAAGAAAAATGAAATGAAATGAAAAAAAAGATAAGGAACATAAAAATGAGTGAACACTTAAAAAGTGAGTAAAGAATACTGTAAAAAACGTTTGTAGATATTGGCAAATTGATGAATTAATAAAAAAAACAACATTTCAGTTTCGATACGCTATAGTCAATTGTCGTTTCCATTAATGAACATTATCTCCCGTACTTTTCCGGACGACAGGCGGTTTCTGCGATCCGAGAGGAGCTGTCCAGCCTTCGAAAATACCCTTTCGCACGGAACTGATGTGGCTACTGTGCCAAAATTAGTCAGGAACACTTTACCTAAATCCGGCAAGCGATTTTTCCACCAATTCAATAGATCCCCGTTACGTTACAAAAGAGGTTCCTGCAGATATCTTTCAATTTCCAATATCGCTTGGGATTTAGTGGGTTGCGCATTTGTTGCCGGAGTGAAATTTTCTGGCTGTTTATCGAATTTTGACCAAATAGAATATTTTAAGTTTGTTGTCATATTTTGTGGGATTTCCTTCTGTTTTTCCATGTTAACTTCTGATTGATTTAGCGATATTACATTTGAAACAAAGTCTATCGCTTTATTTTTTGCATTTTCGGCATTCAAATCACACGAGAATCCGATTAATTTTCACCGTGGATCTAAAAATGTCGATAATATCAAGGTAGAGTTTTGTTCTATATTTTTAAATCTCTCATTGATACCCTTTATAATTTTTTCCAGTACCCGTTTAACTTCACATGAAAAATTTTCATTCAACCTGATTTCGTACATATCCTTCAAACCATTTATGATAATTATTACCGATGACAGGGTAATGTATTCTCACCACTCATCATTTTTGTAGCTTCTTCCATTGGACCCAATATAGTTACTAACTCTCCATGTTTTCGATGTCATTGTTTGTGAGCATTGGCCAGTCTTCTCTGTTCAAAATCGCCAACACTGTCCGTATTTCTTCTTGAATGTCCAACATCCGTTCCATCTAGAGAAATATTGAATTCCATCTCGTTTCAACGGCCTGCTTGAGTTTCTTCGCGGGGCGTTTATTCTGTTCTTGATGGTACTCCAATTTGTTTCGAGCAGAACTGCTTCGTTTGAAGATAATATGATAAGAAGAAGGAAACTATCTTCTTATTTTTCCCAATCAATTCATTGATAGGAGACACCTTTACGCTGTCTTGAACAATGCGATTTAAAGAATGTGCTATACATCCTAAATGAGGCCAATTGAATTCATCAATCATGGCTTTCTTTATATTACTCGCATTGTCTGTTATACACAAAAAAAAATTTTATGATAATTGCCATTCATTCGTGACATGTTTCAATTGCTCTGCCAAATTTCTGGATGTGTGATTGTTGCTATAAAGGACTACATCAAGTAAAAATTTTTTAATTTCGAAACTTTCATTCACATAATGAGCTGTTACAGCTATGAAACCTTCATTGTTTATTGATATCCAACAGTCGGTGGTGATAGTAACTGCTTCAGCTGTGTGGATAATAGCACTCATATTTTCTTTCTTCTCCAAATATTTGTACGGGAGCAAAGTATTCCCTAATACTTTCCTTGTTGGTATAGAGTAAGAAGGATTTAAAGCGGAAGTGTAAACTCGAAACCCTTGGTCTTGTACAATAGATAGCGGCCGGAAATCTTTCGTGATCAACTCTAGTAATTTGCTGTCTATGGTCTGTTTTTTTGTGTATATCCATTTTTTTGGTATGTTTAGACATGTCTGCATCACGCGTTTTCATTTAATACCTGTAGAACAAGGTACCTCTATGGTACGTATTTCATTATCGTTCTTTCTTGAATTTTCATAAATGGCAGAGGCAGCGTTTGTATTTATTTCATTTTCACAAGAAATCTCCGAATCCGGAAGTAAATTACTTGACTGAATGTTCTTTTTTTAATTTTATTGATGGATGCTTTGTTCTTAAGTGATTTTTCAAATTCGTAAGGGAGCTTTTATATTTGAAGTTTTGTTTGCAAAATTAACAGGAGGCTCCTCTCTCATTCTTTATGTTGAAAAAATTCCAAATTATGGATTTTTTACGACTTTTTTATCCATCGTGTTTCGAACAATGATTTAGATAGACGAAGTGGTTCAAATACTTTGAAGTATTTTCCTAAATTCAATCTGTCGTGTTCCCGTTTCGGAATAATGGTAACTACTGACGCATTCTATCCTCTAAAAAACTTTTAAATACGACATTGATACGTTACAATGGACCAGACTGTTTAATATCAATCTGGTACGTACCATACAGATCCCACTATATTAGATATTTGTTTGGCATGGCTTCACTGAAATTGGGCAGTTGGTGTAGACAAAACAAAAGTAACAAGGAATTGTAATCATTCTAGATTCGGCTGTACTGACACAAAAAATGATTCACGACTTCAATATCAAAACATCTTAAAAAACTATACATGAATACTTTCATTAAAAATACATTCTTACGGAATATATAGTTGGAAAGAGTACTCATGTTTTAGAAAACGAAATGTACATACGTTTCGAAGTTTCTGTTCACATATGAAAGTTTATGTAATGATAAATTAATGAATTTGAAATTCAATTCGTATGAGATATTTGGAATAGAAACATTTCTTTATTTCGGATAGAAATAAATATACAGGGTCCGGCACTCGAAGTGTAACTAAATAAAAAGACAGTTTGGAAAATTATTTTTACTCAATTCAAAATACAAAATGAGTAAAAATAATACGAAATTCAGAATCAATCAGTTTTGCTCGATATGACCACCTTTTGCCTTGACTATAGCCTTGAGACGGTCAAAAAACGAATCGCAAGCAGCCCGAATGTGACTTGCAGGTATTTTGGCCCATTCGCGGACAATAACTTTTTTCAGCGCCTCGAGACTGGTGTATCTTTTAGTTCGGACCTTGCTCTCCAAAATGGCCCAAAGAGAATTCGCATCTGGTGAATTCGAGAGCCATTGTGTGGACGTTATAAAGTCCGGAACGTTGTTTTTCAGCCATTCTTGGTTCACTCGAGCTTTGTGAGACGGTGCCGAGTCCTGCTGAAACGTCCATGGTCTGCCACCGAAATGTTTGTCTGCCCACAAACCTCCAAAATACTTTCCCGATAATATGTTGCATTTACCTTGACGCCAGGCTCGATGAAAACGATTGGAGAGCGCCCATCTGCGGTTACAGCGGCCCAAACCATTATCTGTGGCGGGTACTGCTTCTTGGTGGCCAATCGATGACACAAATTCTCGTATGAACGGTTTGTCAAGTAAACCCTATCGTTTTGAGAGTTTACGAATCGCTCAATTGGAAAAATTTTCTCGTCAGAAAACACAATGTTTGGAAATTGACCGCTTTCGGCCAAACGAAGCAACTCCATCGATCTCTCAAGTCTAACTTGTTGCTGCTTCGGTGTGAGATCATGCGCCTTTTGGATCTTGTAAGGCTTGACTTTCAGATCATTTTTCAGTACGCGGCAGATGCTACGGTCGGATATTTTCAGTTCTTTTGCCATTTGATTGGCACTTCGTCGGGGATTTCGTTCTAGTCTCTTCTTTACATTTTGAACCATCTCACGTGACGTTGCAGTCTTTTTATGACCACCTCCATGACGTTTTGCGATGCTACCAGTATCATTGTAACGCGTTATGGTGCGATGAACAAAAACTTTATTCACTTCAAGGTGTTTGAGCTCACGAACAATCGCTGGTTGTGATTTTCCAGCTAAATATAAAGCAATCACACTATTACGTTTGAAATCCATCACTGATTTTTTTTTCGCGTTCACTTTTGGCAAAATGCTTTCTTGCGCTTGTAAACAACACTCCGAACTGTCATTTAGCAAATTTCTAGACAGCTGATGCCCGTGCGTCAGCTGCGCGAGCGGTCTGAAGTTGGTTACACTTCGAGTGCCGGACCCGGTATAAAGTATCATTGGGAAAGTCTCAAATGGATAGAGATATTTATGCTTGGAAACATAGACAAGCAGTACGTTATTCGATATTCCGTTTCTACTGGGAACCGATTCCGCTTTTCGGCAAATGCATGAACCTGCTATTATTGACCTGCTTTTTTGAACTGCTATTACACAAAAGAAATAACAACTATAGCAGCTATAGGATTTGAATAGCAATGACCCATCACGAATTTAAGCATAGCGCCACAGCTGCGGCGACTTTTATATCCATCCAACTGAATATTCAACGTCATACTGGCGATCGCTGATAACGACGGAATTCGAACAGTGTTTAACTTGTCAAGTTAAAACATAATATTATCAATCTTGAAATTGAAATTTGTATTAAGAATATCAACTTTCTTAATACTAGACAACAGAAATTGGAATGTCTTATTCGTACGATGTTGTCTGAACACTATTGGTTGTTATTTGATAGAATGATTAAGCGGCGTTCAAAGAAATTATTTCATTTAACAGAAATGAGAAACATCAAAAAGTTTGAAGAATTATCAAAGCAGAATGATTTTCATATTCATACAGAATCAGGTTGGTTGAAGAATCTCACGGAAACAGAACTACCTAAAGAAGTTGTAACCATTTTATCACTTGGACAGAAATTTTGCTTAAAACCCAGCTATGGTGAAATTCAGATACCCAAATTACTAGTTAAACTAGAAGGTGTACTGGAGACGATGAATAACAAAAAAGGAAAAGATATCCTCACAGCTAAATTTGTTAACATCATTACGAATCTGGGCCATGATTCCCGAAAAAATTCTCAACCGATTTTGAAAATGTTTAATATTACAAAGAAATTTCTGAGAGAACATCCAGAGTTGGTAGTTCTTCCTTCGGATAAAGGTAATGTTACAACTGTAATGTTGAAAACCAAATATAACGAATTATCGATGGAACTGTTAAATGACACTAACAATTACATAACCCTTGACCGTGATCCTACAAATATCATACAAACACGTGGAAATAAATTGATTTCAGATTTAAAAAGAAGGAATGTATTAGACAATGAGATGGCTTCAAGGCTGACATTTTATAGAGGTACTCCAGGTAAATTCTATGGTCTTCCCAAGATACATAAGCCAGTATTGAGTTTAAGACCAATTATATCAACATTGAATTCCCCGAATATGAAAATTTCCCAATTTATTACAGATATTCTTACTAGATCTTACAAAAAAGATAACATCTATTATATCAACAACTCTTTTGAATTTTCTTCTTTCATGAATAACAAGTTAATACCAGAAGGTTATGTGTTAATCAGTTGGGACATTGTATCGTTGTTTACGAATATCACTTATGAGAACACTTTATTCACCCTAGAACAGAATTGGCCAACTATCGAACCTTTTTGCCAAATTCCAAAAAAAGATTTCTTTCAGTTATTGAAGTTTGTCTTCGATTCGACAGTTTTCACGTATAATGGTCATTATTATCGACAAAAAGAAGGAATGCCCATGAGTTCATGTATGTCACCAATTATAGCTCAATTTGTTGTTGATGGTATTCTGGACATCGCTTTAAGTAAGTTTGTAAAAAATATGTGGATGACATTATAACTGCAGTACCATATAACAAAATTCTGTCTACTTTAGAGATACTCAACAATATTAACGATAAAATAAAATTCACTTTCGAACAAGAAGTCGGCGGATCAATTTCTTTTTTGGATACAAAAGTTATTCGTTATGATAAAACACTCAAAGTTGATTGGTGCCTGAAAAGCATTTCTTCAGGTAGATATATCCATTACGATTCGCACCATCCGATGAAGATGAAAATTAACATCCTGAAGAATTTGAAATCGAGGATACTGAAGATATGTCATCCAATTTTTAAAGACAAGAATTTGAAAATATTGGAACAGTTATTTCTTTCCAATGGATATCCTTCATTATTACTCAAAAAAGTTATTTATGGAATATCCGTTAATAATCGACAACATGAACATCAAAATTTTAATAATGAAGAAAACAATAATATTGAGACAAACCCACCTATATTCGTTGTCCTTCCTGTAGAACGATTTACTGATAGATTAATCAAACTTATACCGAGGGAGAAATTCAAGATCTCTTTGAAGAATGTTAAAACAGTAAAGTCTATTTTTACAAGACTGAAAGATAAGACTAAAGCCGGAGTTTCACTACTCTCGTGTGGTCTCGTGTGGTGTGTTGTGGAGTGTGGAGTGGGTGATTACACTAGTCCCACGCGTGGAAGAGCGTTCTGACGCGATCTCGATTCATTGTTGAAGTTGCAAAGGAAGTGTACACTCGCATGGTTATGTGTTTCTCCGATTCCGATAGCGACTTCGAGGAGGATCTGGGATACCTACTGATGTTAACTTTATTGAAAAAAAAAGAAAGAAGAGACATTGGGTCCATCCAATAAATCAGATGAGAGAAAATCGAAGTGAATTCCACTTACTTGTAAAGGAACTAGAAAGTGACGATGAAAGATTTCGTCAGTACTTCAGAATGACAAAAACTCAGTTTAACGAGGTACATTCTATGATTAAGAATGACATATATAAAATGAGCACCAAATTACGTCGGGCTATTGGAACGAAAGAGAGACTTGCTGTTTGTTTGAGGTAAGATGTTATTTCTTATAATAAATATTCAAATTAAAGGCATATGAATTTAATGATTAAAAATTAATGAGAAATGAAAGAAAAACTGGAAATACGAAAAAATAAAACAAAAAGAAATACAAAAATTGAAATAAAATTAAAGGTTTTCATTATCGAATTCAAAATTATTATAAAATGTCACCAAATTTCCTTTGTCAATGGAGGTATCATTTGTTGTGACTGAATGATCTTTAGCAGGCGTTTGGAGATCGTGGTATCGTGAAGTAGATGGTTGACTTCTTTCACGGTTCTTCATTTCTTCAAATTTTCTAATTTCTGCTTTTGATATTGCAGTATGAAGATCCAATTTGATTCTTGATTGTTCTATGTTGGACAATGTCTTGCATGCCTTGCTCATACTTAAGAAAAAAAGATCATTTTGGTCCATTTCCGACTTGGAACATTGTTTTTGAATCCTCATATCGTTTGAAGATTTCATTAATTGAAAAATATCTTCCAAATCTGGCTTATTTTTTTTTGACATTTTTTGCATTCCGCTATTGGAATTGGGTGTCGCTGGATACGAACTGCAAGATTCCTCGATACTAGAAGCCGGACTGAAGGGTGCGGCCTCTTCTATTTGTATAGTTTTGTCTACTACATTTGTAGATGTCATTCTGGATTCCATGAATTTATTTAAAAAACTCATTTGTTCTTCGTATTTCCATGATGGTTTATTTTTCGCCGCTTGTCCGCTATGCTTTCGTTTACGGCGTTGCAAAGCGCTGGAATATGCATTTCGCAGCTTCGTCCAATTTTCTTTGCACATGTCAACTGGAAAGTGAATCATAATACATAAATAGTATTTTGTTTACAGATTTTTGGCTACTGGTAATTCTTTCCGGTCTCTCGGATATAGTTATCGTATGGGATTTACTACAGTTAGAAATATAGTAAAAGAAGTATGCGAAGCAATATGGAAAAATATGGCTCCCGTTGTGATGCCTGAGCCCACTGAAGAAAAATGGAAGGAAATTGCGCACGATTTTGAAAGTTACTGGCACTTCCCCAATTGTATCGGGGCACTAGATGGCAAGCACGTGAATATAGTTTGTCCAATAAATGCGGGATCTACTTTTTACAATTATAAACAAGAACATTCAATTGTACTGCTCGCTCTTGTTGATGCTCATTATAGATTTATCTTAATAGATGTAGGATCTTATGGCCGAAATAGCGATGGTGGTATTTACAGCAAATCATTAATGGGGAAAATGTTCGAACAAAAAAAACTGAATGTTCCGATGGATAAACCATTGTCTCAAAATTCAGAACCTATGCCATACACAATTGTCGCAGATGCTGCATTTCCTTTGAAAACTTATCTTTTAAAACATTACAGCAAAGTAAAATTGCAAAATAATGATGCAAATAAAATCTTTAATTATCGATTATCACGTGCTCGGCGGACCGTAGAAAATGCTTTCGGGATTTTAAGATCACGGTTCAGGGTTTTCAAGGAACCATGCAGATACAGCCGGACATGGCCGACAGAATTGTTCAAGCGGCTTGCTGCCTCCATAATTATCTACGCAATCAAAGTAGGCCCGAAGAAAATGGAGAAAATTTTCTGGATGCAAATCAAAATGATTCTCCTTCAGAATCTTTACTCAACATCGATTCGATCGCAAATAATCCCAGTAAAGACGCTGTTTACGTGCGGGAAAAATATACAGAATTTTTTGTAAGTTCGGAAGGACAAGTACCATGGCAAATGGATCATATTAAAAGGGTGTATCAAACTGAATTGCATGTACACATCATATACATATTATTAAATGTTACCTGGTTCTTTTAATTTTTGAGAAATGTTTTCCCAAGCCACATTTCTTTTCGGATGATCTTTATAATCATTCCGCATTGTATTATATAATACCTCGTGCTCTCGGACAAGTTCAATAAGTTCTTCAGACATGCTATCTATAAAATGTATCAAAACAACTGAGATATTCAACAGTTGTCCGTCCGTTCGCCACCGCTATGAGATAAGACACTAAAATCCCCACCACCGTTCTGACGACGATCGGAATCGAGCGATCGTGAACACACGAGAACACAAGAGACGAGAGAAGTCGAGAATAGTGAAACTCTAACCATATGAAATGAACGTATCCGATATGCTTCTGACGGTCGTCGACACACCACACGAGAGTAGTGAAACTCCGGCTTAACACGATTCATCAGAGCAACGTCATTTATAATATTCCTTGTTCAGAATGTGATGGTGTGTTCATCGGACAAACTCATACAAAGCTTAAACAGAGATTAGCACTTCATAGGAGTAATATCAATACGAATAAAGTTTCTTGCGCTTTATCAAAACATGCTTTGGAAAAAGGACACACTCCTGATTGGAATAATGTTAAAATCTTGGACGAAAAGGATAATTTGAGAAAGAGGTTATTTTTGGAAATGGTCAGAATTACGCAAGAAGAACATGCCATAAACAACAATTGCGATATTTCCAATTTGAGTTCCATATATTCACACATCATCGATATCGATAAATTTTTGAGAATTCGATTTACAAGGTTTTCTCAGAGAGATTTTCAGCGATGATTACGACTTAACGATCAACTGACATGTGAATCCGTTATTATTTTGACTTCTTAACAACCGCTGTTATCCAGTTATTATTGTTGTGTCACATACGTTTGGTTTTACTTTTCGATGATAACGAATGTCGATTTTTTCGTGATTACCATCTTACAGAATAACCTCACCGTCGTGAGTATAATTGCGTCCAATACTCTAACTATGTATAACTTTGAAAATTTTCAAGCTTCTCCTGAAGATGACATATGTTTGTTGAAAGCTTGAGGATTAAAGGATACGAGTCTCCTGTGTGTTTTGACTGAATTTCCCAAGATATCCTTAAATATATGTATTGGTTTATGGAAAATTCGTGGATTATTCTTCATTTATAACTCACAAAAGTTGTAAAACGATTTTTATTCGTTTTGATATACAACAACGTTTCGCCACACTTGTGTTGGGCTTCTTCAGGTGAAACGATTGAATCAATCGTTTCACCCCAACACAACCCCAACGCCCAACACAAGTGTGGCGAAACGTTGTTGTATATCAAAACGAATAAAAATCGTTTTACAACTTTTGTGAGTTATAAATGAAGAATAATCCACGAATTTTCCATAAACCAATACTGTTATAATTCTTCACGAAATCAAGCAAGTACTTAAATATATGTATATATATGTAGAAACAGATGAGTCAAAACAATTGTCTTTAATGATTAACACAATTTAATCTCGGTTTATTAATATTCGTACAGTCGGTATAACGTTACAAATGTAACTGACTTCGGTACGTGCTTTCGGGAATATTCTCGAAGACCATGCCTCCTTTGCCCCTCTATTATGGCGTTCCCTCATCGTCATCGCGTTTATAGTCATCGTTAAAATAATAGTTGACGTAAATCTTACACGGCCATCCTGCAATTCGTGCGTCCTCGCACAGTGAGATACTGAAACACACTAGTATTTTTTTTTTTTTTTTTTTTTTTTTACTGTTACGGCCATCCTGGTCTTAGTGCGACCCCGCACAATTTCAATTTTTTTTTAGAACTTACGTTCAATTTTGTTTTTTTTATAGAACTTACGTTCAAATTTTTTTTTTTAGAACTTACGTTCAATTTTTTTTTTTTTAGAACTTACGTTCAATTTTGTTTTTAGAACTTACGTTCAATTTTTTTTTATAGAACTTACGTTCAAATTTTTTTTTAGAACTTACGTTCATTTTTTTTTTTTACAGAACTTACGTAAATTTTTTTTTAGAACTTACGTTCAATTTTTTTTTTTACAGAACTTACGTTCAATTTTTTTTTTAGAACTTACGTTCAATTTTTTTTTTTACAGAACTTACGTTCAATTTTTTTTTTAGAACTTACGTTCAATTTTTTTTACAGAACTTACGTTCAATTTTTTTTTAGAACTTACGTTCAATTTTTTTTTTACAGAACTTACGTTCAATTTTTTTTTTTTTTTGTTACCTGATGGTCAGCGCTTGAATTCCTCATGTGCAGGTCCTTCGGCTTGCCCCAGATTTCATGTCCAATGTCGTGAAATATTTTCCTTTACACAAAGAGTTTATGTCCTGAATAAGGGGTAATGGATACAGTTCCTTTCTTTCCTGGTAAGCTAAACGTCGTGGACGATATGACACGGGCACATCATTTTTCAATCTAATAGTCATCTTTTCCGTTGTGATATGAGAATACGTTTTTTTTCTTCCTTATAGAAATGTAATAAAATTTTTAAACAATTTCGAACTGCGGGGTCGAGGTCGTTTTGTTTTATTTCGACTTGAGTTATTACCGTTCGGGACAATAACACACGCGGCACGTTTTGGGTGGCATGATGTAATTCTATCCCGTCGACCGTTTTCGAAAGTTGTAAACAAGGTCGACCGATAACGTCCCAACCAATAATTAGGTCAAGGTCCCCGGGAAGAACTTCATTCGGTACTACCTAAATCGTTAATTCTAACGACACAGTCGGAAGAACCACTATTACATCACAAGTACCAATAGTTAATACAGTTTTTCCACCAATACCGGAAACGGCACATAATTTATCCTTCTTTTTGACGTCTACGTTTAATGATTGCACGACCGAACATTTAACGACAGAAATGTCCGAATTACGGTCGATAATAAATGAGAAACTCGGCGCCCGCTTATGATGAAGTGTTGTCGCTGAGGTACCGTCATTTTTTTATTACAAAGGCCTGCTGCGGTTTACGCTGCTTCTTCCAACATTCGGTATGGAGATGTCCTATTTTTGAACAATAGGTACATGTGAGTACGGTTGAGTTTCCAGAATTATCATCTAATTTTTTATTTTGATACTGGTTACTCGTAAACTTGAATCGGTTCTCCTGACCTTGAAATCGCTTCACAGGTCTGTCGTCGTTATCGAGGTTTCGTTTATTCACTGTTTTCGTCTCAAATTCAGGGTACTTCTGTCTTATGCGGGAATCATGACGACGGGCATCTGCTTCGCTGAGTAATTTTAGTAAATCTCCCTCACTAGCTGGCTTTTGCACTCTTAACCCGGCGTCAGCACAGTCAAAATATGCAACAACGACAGTAGGGTTGGGTCGACAGGACCCGTATAAGAAAACGCCATAATTACAAAAGTTAAAATAAATTTGGTTTGTGGTTGTACTATCTGTATAATACGATTATCGTTATAGGTTTTGAGTACAAAAAAAAACAACATGATACGAAACTATTTTTTTAATGACTTTTTTATAAAAGTATCACAAATAAATAACAAAATAGACAACCTCTGTCTTAAAGTAATAAAATTTTAACAAAACAAACTTTTTTCTATAATATAAACTAATTTGTTACATGGTAATCAAGTAATTAATATACTAATAATATAACACCATTTGTATCAGTCTTATACGTCAGTCATGGTATCCTTATCATCTGCGCAATCTCGGCAGTACAACATTGCATGCTCACTGCAGATGTATTTGCTACAGCTCCGACAATTATTATTAGTTTTTCTATCTTTTTTGGCAGGACAGTCTTGGCATCTCTTTCTTACATTAGGTATCTTCGCAGGTGGCTCCTCATCAGGTTCTCCTAAAAACTCTCTTATTCGTTTGCGCATAAGTCTTGGCAATTGAATGACATCTTTACGATTGCGCAAATGGTCACGAACCAGTGTAAGGCTTAAATTTTTTAGAAATTTACGTCGCTTTGACGTAGTGTTGTTATTACTGTTATGTATTATGTGCGCATTGATTCCAGACATATTTAGAATACCATAAAAATTGTCAAGGGCCATTTTTTGAATTACGGCTAACGTTGTAAGTAGAACAAAGCTCGTCAGCAACATCGACTCCACCTTTGTCACGTTATAAAATGTATTTACTCCGTTTTTTTGTCGCCTGTAGATGTATCAATACTAGCATCATGATGCAAGCTGGACATAAGTAATACCACTTTATTTTTTTCGGGGTATATGATACGATCGTGACATCTTTTTCAAAACCAAAATCGACGAGTATATTTCTTTTCCCTTGGTTTTGTGAATTCTGCGGGTATTTGCTTTTTATTTTTACGAATAGTACCCACAGATGTCAATTTGTGTTCTTGAAGCAAGTGAGTTACTAAATCATAGCTGGTGAACCAATTATCGAATGTTACGTTTCGGTTTGTTTTAGAAACTGGCTGCACGAGACGGTCCACGACATCAAATGGCTTATTGCTTATTGCCTTCGGGTTGTTTTCCTGCGTAAATCTCAAGGTTAACTATATAAAATGTCTTCGAATCGACTAATGCAAAAATTTTCAGACCGTACTTGGCGGGCTTTGATGGTATGTACTGTCTGAACTTACATCTGCCTCTAAATGCCAAGAGCATTTCGTCTATTGTGAGATTTTCTTCTGGCATGTAGCTATTGCGGCAATTATGTATGAATGCTTCAAAAATATCGCGGATTGGAGCCAAATTATCTAATAATTTTCTTGAATCACGCGTAGTCATGTCATCAAAGCAAAGGTTACTTTGTATAAAATGGAAACGTCTTTGCGACATAGTCAACCTAAAAATATCTGTACCAGTGCCATCTGAAGCCCACAGATCAGCCAGGTTTTGCCTCCCAGAGCGAAGCATACCAGCCATATACAAAAGTCCAAGGAAAGCAAGAAATTCACTGCGATTACATTCTTTCATATAGCTGTATTTTGAAGGGTCTTGACAAGCTGCTATTTTAATTTGTATGCGAGCATTTGTATAAGCTAATATTTGGTCAACCATTTGGTCTGTAAAAAATATGTTCCAGCACTCTTTTTCAGATGAAGCATTCTGAGCTACTGGTCGAACACCTGGCGCTTGAGTTATAATATTTTCTGCCCTAGTTCGAACATTTTGGCGCAAAGGTGTCTTACGCCACTTTGTTCCGTCTTTTCCAAAAAAATAAGTGGTTCGTACCTGGCTTTCAAAAGAGCTTGTCGCAGTCGAGTTAGTATCAAAATCCTGCTGTAATTCTGATGGTGAAGAATGTAAGTGACGGCGTAGTTGAATCAGAGGCTCATCGTCGCTGTTATTATCAGACGCGTCTTGATCGGTGTCACTATCTTGGCTGCGAACACTCAGATGGTCTTCTTCTTCTTCAGTTTCGGATGTACAATTTTCGTATTCGGAGTCGGATTCTTGCAAAATACTTAAAATTCGCTGCCGTTCACGTTCTTCGCGATCCATAATTGTAAAATTTCTGAAAATAACAAAATAAACAATATTACAAAAACAAAAAACATTTTTTAAAACGGCGCAAAATTACGACACGAATAGTATGGTTGGGTCATATTTACCTTTTTCGCGTTTGACCGTGTCTATCACCCGCTGCGGCCGCAACACGACTAATTGGCGATATCCCGCACTAAGTGTGGACCGTTAGCTCCAGCTACTGAGAAGTTTGGCAACGTCGCACACAAATTCTAAGAAACACGCTCATTTGAAAACTGCTCGGGTCAAATAGACCCAACTGTGCGAACGCCGGGTTAAAGATAGGCGAGCTTCAGAGTCATCGAGGGTGTATTCCACCATACTCAGAACCGTGTCCCAGGGTAATTCGTCGTGAAACTTTCTTATGCCATCGAGCTTCTCTATCCCATAATCGCAAAGTGATCGACAATTGTTACTGCGTAAAGTTACAGCCTTGTAAGCTCTTGCGCCCGGTGTTTCACGATCTGGAAAAGCGATAGTAATGTCCAAACAAAATCGCTCCCACGTTCGATCTCGCGGTCTCCATGCACGGCAAAAACGATAAGCTCGGTTCTCCAATGCTTCGGTTGCTTTTGCGATCATTAATCCATCCGGCACGTTTTGTTCAGTTTTTAATTTAGCAGCGTCCTCTAGCCAATCTTTTATAGAGTAGGCACTGTCATCAGGGTCATACTTCGTTAATTTAAATGACGAAGTTACATCCAACACTGGAGGCTGCGCATTAAACATTTCTGACGTAGAGGAACTGGGCGTTGGCGGTTGACTATGCACCATGGTTGTCAAATGGACTAATTCAGCTATTTGACGCTGCTGCGATGCTAAGATGTTTACTAACGTTTCTTGCCATTGTTTTTCTGGAGTTACGTCGTTCATTGCAACGTTGCCGTCTTCTTGAATAACGCACTCGTCTCGGCTGCGTTCAGGTTGATGACCTTCCTGATCCATAATAACAAGTAGTCAGATTTAGCGGCACTTATTGTCACAACACGGGTGAATCCCACTTCTGATGTAGAAATAGATGAGTCAAAACAATTGTCTTTAATGATTAACACAATTTAATCTCGGTTTATTAATATTCGTACAGTCGGTATAACGTTACAAATGTGATTGACTTCGGTACGTGCTTTCGGGAATATTCTCGAAGACCATGCCTCCTTTGCCCCTCTATTATGGCGTTCCCTCATCGTCATCGCGTTTATAGTCATCGTTAAAATAATAGTTGACGTAAATCTTACATATATATAACTTGAATAGGATACCTCCGTATTCAATTATATTTCAAAATGATAAGGGTTCGGAACGGATAACAAGAGGCATTTCAATTAGAGTGCTTCATTTATTTAAGTCGACGTTTCGGTCACTATTCCGCAACCATCCTCGGGACACTGCAATTATGATCTAGTTGTTATACTCTGCAATTACCCAACGGTTTCAGTTGCAAGACTTACCAAATAGTTGAGGTCAATAAATAAGCCACATGGCAAGGAAAAGAATCGCAAAAACAATGTACGTGAATACTGCTTATCAACTAAAAAATATAAATGTGAAACTTATGAAACACACAAAGGAATGGAAAACCAACGTACAGTATGATGTCAAATAAATCGCAAGAAAAACCACCACATCAATGTCTCAAAATCTCCGTACAATTGGCTGTCCACGTTTCAAAGTTAGGTTAACATAATGCCTGAAATCACAGATCAACTTGACAACGTTATTCTTCTTTTTCTCGTTGTTACAATTCCACAATGACCGCAGTCAATTCAAAGTAGCCGATACATGACGTCTTTCAAAACCTCTGTGACACATCAAATATGAATATATACTGCTAATACTTTTGATGTCAGATCGTGAGTTCATCGTTAAGGAATCAGTTTTTATATGGTGCATTTCAAGGAAAGCTCTCTTACTCAAATTACTCTCAACATCCAGGATCACAACATTCTCCCAATCCACACCATGACTAGTACTCCTAACATGTTCTGCCAAAGCACAAACTTTTTTTGGATTTTTTATGTCACTTTTATGTTGTGTTAACCGCTTTTTTAACTGTTGTGACGTTTGTCCCACATAGCATAATTGACATGAAGAACATTGAACCTTGTATACTACGTTTTTGCATTTTAAGATCGGTGTTTTATCTTTCATTGAACGAAACAGTCTACCCAGCATGAACTCATTCCTTATTGCTACCTTTAATGGATCGTCAGAAAATAATCTCTTAAGAGGACCAGTAATGTTCTGTAGTGGTGCAGTATGTTATGTAGTGGTAAGGATGTAAACTTTAAGTTATCATTATTATGTGAATTGTTATTACGGACAGAGTCCACACCCATGTCCTCTTGATTACCTATGTTGCTAACAATTTGTTCATTGCCAAAAGTTGCAGTACTATAAATAAGTTTTGCTAGTAGGCCCTTTGGGTAACCATTCGTACCTAATATGTCATTCTCAAATTATTCTCAAATTTTTCTGTAGCAATGATGGATGAGATATACGTATTACTCTGTTTTTCATTCCCAAAACCAGGTTCACCTTTTGCCTCATTGGGTGACTTGAATGAAAATGTAAGTATCTACCTGACGACATCGGTTTCCTATACCAATCCACTAAGAGAGAGTTGTTATTGTTTCTGATTACCTTAGTGTCTAAAAAAGGAACCGCATTGTCTGTTTCCCTTTCTACTGTAAATTGAATATGTTGACAAAAATTATTAAATTTCTCGAGAATAAACTGTATTCGATCACTTGGAACCGTGCAAAAAATGTCATCAACATACTTCTTTATTATTGGAATTTCAAACGGTATGGTTTCAAGAACTCTATCCAAAATAAAATCCATCACTATTTTTGCTAAAATGGGACTTAGAGTGGAACCCATTGGTGATCCAAACACCTGACTATATATAGTATCATCAAACACAAAGTAATTTGCAGAAAAAAGAAACTTAATGATTGAAATAAATTGATCCTTCGGTATACTAGTATTTCCTGAAATGAGCCCCCAACTAAAATTACATTAACAATTCAGGGTAAAAATAATGACATTGTGAAGACATTAGTCAATAAAAAGTATATTACACAAACAGAAGGCAAGAAGCTTTATGAATATAACTCAATTCCAGCAAAATTTTATGGTCTTCCGAAGATACACAAGCCAGTTTTGTCTTTGAGACCCATTGTATCTTGCATTAACACACCTACATCGAAGCTTTCGACTTTTGTTGTTGATGTATTGACCAGATCAATGGGAAACTCATCTGTTAGGTATTTTATTAAAGATTCTTTTGAATTTTCGGAATTAGTAAACAATTTTCAACTTCCGGATGACTATGAACTGATTAGTTTAGATGTTATCTCCCTTTATAGTAACATACCGGTTCAACTCGCGGTGGAGGTCCAACTGCTTGAAAAAGAAAATAATACGAAGAAACGAATAATCCTAGAAATGATAAACATACAAAAAAACATAAATGCGATAAATGATAGAAATGATACGAATAATATAGCTAGGATTTATAATACTTTATTATAATACAAAACACCATCTTACGAAATAAATTAATATCAAATACAACATTCGGAAGAGCGATTTAAACAAACGAGACATACGTATATCATTAAAATGTGCAGGTTAACTTTCCAACCAAATGGCAAATCGTAATAAATGGTGTGTAGTTTAACGAAAATAGTAAGTAATGAAACCAAAATAGTATAAACGATTTAATACCACGTATCCTATATATTGTTGTTTATAGGACATTGAAAAAGATCATTCAAGATCGAAACACGTGTATGTTGGAATAAACAGGATTTCTATTGGAAACTGAAGAGCGTTTTTATGGCACTAGATACTCATGAAACTTTTGATCAATTTTAATACAAACTTAGAAGAGTGCAAGAAGAACAACGAAATTAATTTATATAATATATGTTCACCGAGTGAAATATGGTTATTTATCGTCGAAATGGATCTCATCCACACCACACTATTCTACAGAACATCTTCAAAGCTAAATCCAAGATTTGCAGACAAAAAACCGAAGAAACTTTCTATTAAGCTGTAAGATTCTGTACGATTCTTTCCATTTGGTTTTGAACTTGCACAGCAACTTTTTCAAGCTGGTTATAGCATCAAGATGTATCGTGAAAGGAACGTGTGTCATTTGATTCCAATGTTTTTCCAGTAGCAAAATCTGGGCATCAAGTTCCGTTTGAAAATGGCTTTTCACAACTTTGTAAATGTCTTTGTAAGTGTACGTCACAGTACAGGGTGCTGCAAGATAAAATAATACAAAGTAAATATAAGTGAACACTTCGCAAATAGCTTCGTTCCTGGTACCTTCTTAAAATAAATATAAAACATGAAACGTTGAAAATGAACACTCTATATAAAGAACTTTTTCAAAAGAACACCAGGTATAAAGGTCTCGGGCGCCAAACCGTTGAAGGCTGAACCTGTTGTTTGACAAAAGAATGTCGCGCGCGGGGCGGGCGGGCACGACGAAATGTCATACCATATCCAAAGTCGCAGAAAGTCGCAAGAAAATTATGAAAATTACTGTTTGTTATAGCAATATCTGAACCAGGAATGTTACAACAGCATGAGATCTCTTGGGATGACAACTATTTACATGATTTTCAGAAGACAGATCGATAAATATTGATATTGTACAGGTGCTTATTTAACGTCATTTTCATGTTTCGAAAAGTATCATAATTTAGAGTTTCCAAGCATAAAATTATTCTACATACCTTCAGGATCCACTTCCATCTCGCCGATTTGCGAACAAACACTCCGATCACGTTTTATCGCACTGAATAACTCGTAGAATATTTTGAACAGATGTAGCGTGCCAAGATACGCTCCAGCACTGCTGGATTGTGAATGACCCACAAGGGGGAATAGCTGAGCTACTTAAGTTTCCATGCACTATAAGATGTAGAATAGGCCCCTTTACAATAATACATACTCGAAACTTTCACATTTTTTATTTCATTTTTTGACTTTTGGCCAGCTTTTCTTGACTTTGGACCACTGTGGGACGCCAGGTTGATTCGATTCGTTGGGTGTGGGTACCGTCCTCAGCTGCATGAAAGAAAAAGTTTCATAAATTAATCTTTTTGAATTACTCTTTCAAAACTCACCAACAAACCGATGTTCGATGTCACTGTGGTTTACCACTTTATGGATATAACCATTCTGGCTGAGGATCTGGTACCCCGCCTAGGCGTCCGTGTGTATCTCCGTACCTAAAACCACATATGTAATCATCAAAACCATTTATATTTCTGCATTAAAAATTGAATGCACTGGTTTTAAGGAAGAGTTAAATATGTGGGGAGGAATTTTACCTGGGGCGACATGTTCATGGATATCTGCCAGCAACGTCGGTGCGTCCCTCGACGTTACGACTAGCATAACGACATCATCGTGGCCGTCCTCGATCATCCCCAACACCCAATGCACTTCCACTATCCGTCCCCGATGGTACTTACGCTTCCCAAACTTTGCTTCATGTATCTGCACAATCTTGCCTGGACCTCCCAGAGAGGTGGGGGATTGTGTAGATAAATAAAAGTCGATGAACATCTCGCGGCAGTAACGGTTCCTGTAAAATATATATTAAAATAAATTGAATAACAATAAAGTATGTCTTACCAAGAGACGAGCGTTTCAGGGCTCAGCTGAGTGCTCGTCGTTGGATACGCGCACCAGACATGAACAAAAGTTATGGGAAGCTGGTGTGCAAAACAACACATGAGGTGGATAATCTGGAAGGGCTTCAGGTGGGCATGTTCCAGCCAGGTATCTTTGGCCAGGCCGCGATGTTTTGTGCACCGGTACTTGGTGCAGGGGAACCGACCAATCCCATGTTGCCCGGTGAAATACAACCGCATCGGTTGGTAATGCGTCGGGCAGTTCGGTGGCTGCGATGGTAGCAAACCTTGCTCGACGCACCACTGGCGATCATTTTCACCGTTGGGCAGATTGTCCGGTCCCCATGCACGTTCCATGCTATTAAGTGAGAAAGAATTCATGATTATAGAACTTACAATAATTGAGTAGAGTTCAATGTTAGAGAAAGTTTTTTGATTGAAAATGGTTTGAAGCAATATTAATAGAAATATTCGTAGGATTCGTACGTTAAATAATGGAAAGCTCTTTTAGTTATAAATAAAAATTTTTTTTCAAAATATCATAAATAATATATCTAATATAAAATAAATATCGATATATTTAATACTTGGTGTTTGGTTTTTCATATTACACAAAATTTTTGTGCTAAATTTAAAATAAATTGAATGTCTAGTTTTTGCGCAACTTATTTGTTAAGTTTTCTTACGTGCAATTATAAATCGATAAATTATTGGGGAGACCATGCTAGTTTTAATTTTATCTAGAAAAATGATTTAGGTTTTTATCAAAACACCTTGTTGTAAAAACCTTGTATCGTGAGTCAAAGTCAAAATTCCTTTTTTTTTACAAATAATTCATGAATATGTTTGATCTAGCCAACCAATAAACAGCAAGTTTTTACCTCAGAATATTAAAATAAATGAGAAAATTAAATCATCCTATTTTTAAGAATTAATCATTAGTCAACCTCTAACATTTATGTAATGTTTGAAAAACAGAAATTTATTTATGATTCACACAAATCTGTTGTTCAACTATATGCATAAAAAGATTGTCGTTCTAAATGTCTCACCAGTGAGCCTTCTATAACTTTTACATTTCCAAATTGTAAAGGTGATAGATTATAGATAAATATACTTATGATGTATATGCAAATTTATACAAGATTATGAGCCTTTTGTTTTATGTATTTTGTTCGTTTGGTTTAAATTGGTCTCAGAAAATGGTATGCAATATATCAATGAGTCAATAAACTTACTTTCGTTGTGGATTAACGGCTTCAAAAAGAGAACTCGAATTTAAAACGAAAAATTCCACCATTTCAACGTGCTTCTAAAGGTGCGTCCAGATACGTTCGAGGCAGCAAGCTAATTGCCCTACCGAGGCGGTGCGGTCGTAAATAAGAAATACAGCGAAGGACCGCTTATCTCATGTGAACCCATTAACAAATTTCAGGAGACCGTATCATATTACCAGTCGAGGATTCCGTCGAACAAGTCAAATTTCGCGTTTAACATCGACTCTTTTTGTTTCGATTTATTCCTATTTGTGAATTGAAAAAAAAAACGAACAATGAGCGACGATTTATTATCTGATATCTCTCCAAGCATCTTCTTCTTTCACCACATCCATATTCAATTTCTCATGTTTTCTTCCATAGAACCCGACATAGTCTATCTCTTTGATGAAACTCAGCACTTTTTCGTTTGACCCACTCATATCGATGTTTAAAAATGAATGAGCCGCATTTCTTTCAAAATGTTCTAGCAAGTTACAGTTTTTCGAATTCGTGGAAAAAACCTTGTGGGGAAAATTGATCGACTATCCGCTTTCTAAAATCATCTTTCCAAGAAAAACGGATATTGACGTTTCGACAGCTACAATTATCACAATGCAATAAACGTTGAAAAGATGACATTTAGAAAGCGACCGTAGGTCAATTTGATTTAATAAGTCTGAAAAATTTGTTTTCATCTATTTCAAATTATGGAAACATGGATTAATAGCTGACATTCGCTGCAAATTCACTTAATTGGAATAATTTCAAATTCATTTGGAGTCGGAATATTTTCATTGTTCCTTTTGGGAAATTAAACCAACTTTTCGATAGTGTGGTCGCAAATGAACCAACAGTAAGCAATGGTTCAATTCTCTACAAATTCTATGGAGAAATGGAAAGATCTGCTTTTAAAAATATATCTTTAGAATAGATTGTTGCAACAGAACAGATAACGTTATTAATTGGAAATTCATCTCCTAAACTTCAATCTCATTCCGCAAAGTGCAAAAAATTTTTTTAGAAATTAGATTAATTTAATCGATCTCTATTAATAAATCGATCCGCTTTTGAATTTTAATGATTAATTTTTTTGCATCATGAAATATATACATCCTTGTTGCAAAATATAAAAAAAACATGAGTTACAGTCGCATTTCGCAAGTCGTTTTAATATTTCGAAAAAAGAAAAGCAAAATGTATTCTCTCGTTCACATGCCGCGGTTCCAAATTCGCCGTACCCACCCCAAGCGGATCGGTCCCGTACGGATGTTGAACGTTCGGTGAACTATTTACCTCTCTAGGATCCCTTGATGAGGTCGTTTAAAATACTGCCTCGCTCTAATGTAGACGGGTCGAAAATTTGACAGGCGTTCGTTCGGTACTCAATATGTCACCCAAAGCCGTTAATATACAAAGAAATGCGCCGGTTTCGATGAATCCGTACGCTGCCTCGAACGTATCTGGACGCACCTTAACACATGTTGTTCCGCTGTTACTATGAGAGGTTCTGGATCAACGGCTTCAAAAAGAGAACTCGAAATTAAAACGAAAAATTCCACTATTTCAACGTGCTTCTAACACACGTTGTTCCGCTGTTACTATGAGAGGTTCTGGATCAACAGCTTCAAAAAGAGAACTCGAAATTGAAACGAAAAATTCCACTATTTCAACGTGCTTCTAACACACGTTTTTCCGCTGTTACTATGAGAGCAATATGCTGAATACAGATGTGTGGTCGTTCCGTTTTCATCCAACAAACGCCGCGCCGCATTGGGTGATTTCTGAGCTCCGTAATCGGATACGCCGCCGGTACCCCTAATCGTACACCCGACTGATTAGAATTAATTTTTTTCGCTTATTTATACTTTTTCCTTCAATTTCAATCATCTTAAGATAGTCCCGTATTAAATATCCAAATTGCAGATTAGTACTACAACTACATAAAGTTCGCTCAGCGATCTCAATTCTTTTCGTGAATATATATAGATATAGTATATAGATTTATAAAATTATAAATAAAAATTAAGAATTAATGAACGAACATCTGTTCTATTAACCAAAATTGAAATCCCTGTTGTACGTCACATTGGACCGACGTTTGTTTTTTTTTTTTCAATCATTATATCGTTTTCCCTCAGAGTTATTCATAAATATTTTTGAAAGTATAAAAATATGTTAGGCGGAACGCTTCATACAATTTTTTGTTGATGTGGGATGTGGCACAATTATTTTGCGTAATATGGAAAATCAAATATTTGAAATGTAGGAAAGCCTCAAAATTCGATATTATTTCTTGTTACGGTTTTGTTTCAAAGTCAGAAACTTTAATTGAATTTTTCAAGCGACATATTGATAAATAATAAAATATGCACGCAATATATTTTTTTCTGTTTAGTAACATAGTCGATAAAATAAAAATGAACAAAAAGCCCAAAACAAAGAGTAGTATACTTACCTCAAGAAAAAACTATATTTGATAATAATAACGACACGCACAAAATCACTAGAAACTCTGTGCATCAAGTCGGATTTGCTTGAACGCTTGAATTGTGATGAATAAGGGCCAAATTCAGAGACGTCACTCACACTCAAATCAACACTCAATTTAAACTAAATGCACACTCATGCTCAATTTGAAATTCAGAGACGTTAATACTCAAATCGACACTACAAATCGAGTTGCTATTTGAGTATACATATATTGAGGGAGGTTCGATGATACCTAGATAAATTGAGATTGGTATTATAACCTCATTTTTCGCTATTTTTGACAAGGTGCACTTGCAAGACGTGTTTCTTTGTTAGTTTTAAATCGAAAATATTTGTAATGGACGATTTTTATGAGTTTATCCGGTATGTGGAAGACGATGTCGCCTATTTGCCTATCACAAGGTAAGCCGAAAGGAAAATGATTAATGAATAACCATTTCCATTATTTCCTCTCATGTATAATGCACAATGGTCTTCATTTTAGGCGAGTGCTACGTGATTGCGTGACCCCTCTAGAAATATATACAAATAACGAATTATATCAGAGATACCGTTTCTGTAGGGAGACCATTCAAAACTTTCTGTTGCCAATGGTGTTTCCAGTATTATAATGAGTTTTTTCTCTATAGAGAACGTTGAGTGATCTTTTGGCAATAAGCCAGTCGTCAGCCTGTAGAATTGTGAATGAGGTCTCTGAACTACTTTCGAGACATCTTCCTCGTTATGTGAAATTTCCCGAATCAGAAAATGATAGAAATATGATTAGAAATAAGTTTTATGAAACAGCACAATTCCCAGGTATTATTGGATGTATTGAAATATACACACATTGAAATATACAGTCCTGGAGGACCTACGGCTGAAACATTCCGTAACAGGAAAGGGATGGATGTCCCTCAATGTTTAGGTTATTTGTGGACCAAACCATGGGATCTACGATATTGTAATTAGATGGCCAGGTTCTGCCCATGACAGCCGAATACTCAATAGTAGTGCAGTGAAAGGAAAATTTGAAAATGGTAGATTGACAATTGAAAATTATCACTTACTTTAGTGTGGCCTGGAACGGAATTAAACTCTGAAGAAATTGAAACCCAGGCATTTCTTTTTTCGGAGACATTAACCGCATCGGTTCTTTTCGACTCAATTACGTTTTGGTAAAGTGTCACCAGTTCTGTTAAAAACACTTTTTCGCTAGAAGTTATATATTTTCTTTCGCTCATATTTAAGTTCCATCATTTGAGAGAACTTTCATCTTTTCGTCATAATCGCATTTATTCATAATGACCGTAGCATTACCCTTGTCTGCTGGTAAAATTAATATATTGTCTTGATTTCTGAGATTTTTTAAAGCTTGTCTCTCTTCTCACCCGCCATCGCAAACCTTTTTCTAGCACACCTTGAAAATAAATTTCTATCGGAAACACTACTGAAACCGAAACTTTGGCTGCGATATATAGACGATATTTTTATTATATGGCCACATGGCGATTTGGAATTGGATAATTTCATGGAACGTCTGAATGAAGTGAATCCTTCTATTCAATTCACCCTTGAGTTATCCTTTTTAGATGTCAAACTTAAAGTCAATAATAGAAAAATCGAACATTCTGTTTATCGAAAGCCTACACACACAGATAGGTACATAAATGCCTTTTCCCACCACCACCCATCGCAATTGAATGGTGTTTTGAGAACTTTGATAATAAGATCTGAGAGACTGCCAGATTCGAAAAATATTGGTAATGAAATGAATTACATCAAAAACACTTTCAGAAAGAATGGTTTTAGCGAACGACAAATAAATCGAGCCTTCGTACAAAAACCAGTGAAATCAGTAGAAGATTTTGAAAATAAACCGAAAGTCGTCTTGCCATATATGAAAGGTGTTACTGATCGGATAGGTAGAATATTATACAAAAAAAGTATTTTACCAATATACAAACCGTTGAAAACCATACGAAATATTCTTAGGAACCCAAAAGATAAAATTAATTTAGAAAATCAAGGAGTATATGCAGTTCCATGTCAAGATTGTGAGAAATTATACATCGGCCAAACCAATCGAAGAATATGCGTCCGTATTGCAGAACACAAAATTTCAATACGAAATAAACAAAGCTCCTCTTCAATTTATCAACATATACGTGAAACAAGTCATCAAATCAATTTTGAAAATACGCGACAACTAGCCAAAGTGGAAATTTTAGAACAACGTCTTGTGCGGGAAGCAATAGAAATCAATAAACACCCTAATTTAAATAGACGCGATGACGCGCTTAATCTTCCCCAGGTATGGAAATCAGTGATTACACGACAGCGAACCACCTGATTCTTCGTTCTAGAAATCCGTCATCAAGAAGAATCAAATTATCAGTGTGTTTTCGTTTCAAGTTATCTAGTAGTCTGCAATTTGTCATTCATTGTATTGACTCGAAAAAGACAGATGTGACTCCGTCGAAACGTCGTCTGAATAAACGAGTATAGTTTGAAATAACTTAATTTTTTACACGGAGAAAGACCGTAAAGATGTTTAAATCATTATTAATATAGCTTATATACACAGAATATCGTTATATATAGAGCACAGATATTGTCCACAGATAACAGGGTATTCTAATGCCGTGTTGAGACATTACATATACCAATAAATATGAATTATTGAAAAATAAGTATTAAACTAACCGATGTGTCTTATGAGTGAAAAGGAAGAAAATGCAGATAACTTACATTCAAACACACAACACTCACTTACAAACCAAACTTTTGCGGGAACATAAGATACAATGCTACAGGTTTGTCCTTGCACCCTTTTATGTGACACTCCGTTTGATCACAAATACGCCATTTCAACACAGCTTTTTTTCTGTTCTGTTCGTTACAAAAGTAAAAGCAGAACTGGAAGACGTGATAATCGCAAAGCCGTTGGTTCAAAGTGGAGTAACTCTATCGAAAACATATGTTCTTTTACGATTATTGCGAACCCAAATTAGCGGCAACAGTACAATTAGGCCCTGTCTATAAACCAGGCCGCTTCTTTACCCTGATACTAGCGACCGCACTGTGTTCAGCAGGAACTCCATAGGATCTTCACCCTTCAACCCAGTGATCAGGTTGCTGACCTTTCTTTGTCAGAAATAGTCCTTCGCCGGACGCCAGGTTGACTCGATTCGTTGGGTCTGAGTACCGTCCTCAGTTGCATGAAAGAAAAAGTTGCACAAATTAATCTTTTGAATTACTGTTTCAAAACTCACCAACAAACCGATGTGCGATGTCGCTGTGGTTATACCACTCTGTGGGTATAATCATGATCGCTGGCGTCCGTGTGGATCTCTGTACCTAAAACGACATATTTGATGATCAATACCATTTACATTTCTGTATTAAACATTGAATGAACTGGTTTTAAGGAGGAGTTAAATATGTTTAGTTTTACCTGGGGCTTCCACCAATGTTTTTGCATCCCTCGACGTCTATCTTCCCCAACACCAAATGCCCTTCCACCATGCGTCCTCGATGGTACTTCCGCTTCCAAAACTTTGCCTCATCTATATCCCCGAGAGGTATGGGATTGTGCAGATAGATAAAAGTCTATTACCATCTCACGGCAGTCACGGTTCCTGCAAAATATATATTAAAATAAATTGAATAACGATAAAGTATGTCTTACCAAGCGACTAGCGTTTCAGAGCTTAGCTGATTGCTCGTCGTTGGATCCGCGCACCAGATATGTACAGAGATGGTGTGCAAAAGAGCGAATAATCTGGAAGGGCTTCAGGTGAGCATGTTCCCGCCAGGTATCTTGGACCAGGCCGCGATGTTTTGTGCACCGGTACTTTGTGCAGCGGTACCGATCAATCCTATGTTGATCATTCGCATCAGTTGGTGATGCGTCGGGCAGTTCGGAGGCTGCGACAGTAGCAAACCTTTCTCGACGCACCACTCGCGATCATTTTCACTATTGGGCAGATTGTCGGAACCCCATGCACGTTCCATGCTATTAAGTGAGAACGAATTCATGATTATACAACTAAAACATCGTCGTAAAAAATATTGGCGGTAGATCTAAATATTTAATACTTCGGTGTTTGGTTTTTCATATTACAGAAAATATTTGTGCTAAATTTAAAAAATGTAAATTGAATGTATAGTTTTTGCACAACTAATTTGCTATTATGCTTTCTTATATGCAATGGGTCAAATTTATAAATGATTCTGTGTTCTGAATAAGCGTTCAGATTAAGCGCGGATTTTTCCATCAATTTTTTGTTTCACACACATAAAATAATCTTTTGGAAAAACCGTAATTGTTTATCTGGAAAAATGATTAAGGTTTTTATCAAAACATCTTGTCGCAAAAACCCTGTATCGTAAATCAAATTCAATATATATTTTTTTACAAATACTTCATGGAAATGTCTCATCTAGCGAAGCAATAAACAGCAATTTTTTATATCAGAATATTAATATAAATGAGAAAATTAAATCATCCTATTTTTTATATATATTGTTTGATAATAGTCGGAAAACCAACAAAGAGTTGATCATTAGTCAACCTCTAAAATGCATGTAATGTTCGCAAAACAGAAATTTTTTGTTGATTCACACAGATCTGTTTGACTATATGCATAAAAAGTTTGTCGTTCTAAATGTCTCACCACTAAGCTATCTATAACTTCACGTTTCCAAATTTTAAAGATGATAGATAAATATGCATATGAAATATATGCACATTAATGCAAGATTATGAGCCTTTTCTTTTATGAATTTTGTTCGTTTGCTTCAAATTCGTCTCAGAAAATGGTATTGAATATATCAATGAGTCAATAAACTTACTTTAAGTTCTGGATCATCGGTTCAAGAACGGATTAAGAAATGAAAATCTAAAGCACTTTTGGAACGTGGTTGTTAGCGCTGTTGATGCGATACCAGCAATACGCTGACTACAGATGTGTAGTCCTTCCCTTTCCATCTAAAGGTGCGTTTAAACGGCGTGGGATATGACGAGCCGGACGACAAATATTCGATTAATTGCCGGATCACGCGCCGTCTAAACAGCTACGCTTGGTCCGGCTCGGCTCGGCTTGGCGATCCATCGAAAGTTGGTTTCTACAACGTAATCCAAAGGAGTCTTATCTCAACACATGTCGCCTACCGTCTATATTGGGGTATATTTATTCAGTCCTGCTCGAAGCAAATTAGCTATCGCACATATTATTCATTTCCGTTTTAAGATTTCAATTAAATAAAATATGACTGAGTGGACTAACGAAAAAATTTCTGAATTTATTCAACTGTACGAAACTGAACCTGCGATATGGAATCCGAAAAATGGTTCACATAAAAACCGTAGACGCTTGGGGCAAAATTTCAAATAAATTTTGCGACGGCACGATTCCATTAGAAGATTTAAAGACAAAAAAAAACCAATTTAATGGCTACCTTCAGAAAACTGCATGCGAAAGTAAAAGCAAGTATTAGCACAGGAACTGGAGCCAACGAAGTATTCATACCCAATTGGCCATTTTATGAGCAAATGGCCAAGTTTCTTCACGGGGTTTACAATCCCACGAAGTCTATTAATTCTGAGGTAAGAGAATGCCTCATTTTTCATTAAATACTGTCGACCTTCATCGTTCGCTTTCCATGAAAATTCCGCGAACGTTGAATTCGTGAATGAAGAATCTATATTCCTATCTTAATAACGGGATTACGCTCCACCACAGTGCATGGATAAGTAATGAAACTCGTTTTACTATTTGTAACAGGATTTTATCAAATTATTTCATTGAATTATTCGATCTAGAAAACAATAAAGAATAATAGTTTTGTACTGAATTGTTTCATAAACGTATGAATCAAATACTAGGCAAAATCATCAATCTTGACTAAATTGAAAATAGCAATTTTTTGTATATGTTAAAGTCTAGTCAACAGAAAATCTGAATCTCCCATATATCGAATGTTTAAGAGCAGTCAACTTGCAAAATTACGGGAATATGGTTTCGAAAATTTTGACTCAATTTTTTTGGCGGAATATCGATAATGTTTCAGGTTAATTAATAAAAACAATCGTTTTGTTCAATAGTTTTAATAACTCTCCTGCCAACTCACTGCGCCATCAGATATAAAATACTCCGCAAATTCATTGCGAACATTTTTAACATTGATAGCTGCCCTTCTAGGAACTCTCCTAATTGGGAGAAGAGAGGTTATTCCATTTTCGTCGTTTCGCCACGAGCCAGTTTGGAATTGACCGTCTACCACTTTATCAAAAGTTCCGTGAGATGTATATAAGTGTTTGGAACTCTTACTTCTCCTCAAAAAATTGTGTAGAACACATGTCATTGTAATCACTGAAACCTTTTCTGGTTTCAGTGATATCGGAGATGTGAGAATTCGAAATACTGCTGACATTATCCCGAAAACATTTTCCACTATTCTGCGGGCACGTGATAATCGGTAATTGAATATCCTTTCCTTCGTCCCTTTGTTGTAAGTACCTGGGTACGGTTTCATCATATTTTCGCTTAACGCAAATGCGCTGTCTGCCACGATAACGTAGGGCAAAGGTTGATTTTTGGATGGGAGAGGCGCAGCAGATGGGAGATTTAGAGTACCTTCGTCAATTTGTTTGCACAAATTCGAGTTTCGGTACACTTCACCATCGCTTATTCTGCCTTGACATCCGATATCGACATATAAAAAATTATAATTTGCGTCTACTAATCCCAGCAGTACAACGCTGAAATTATTTTGATAATAATAATACTCCGTGCCGCTATGAACTGAGCTGTTTATTGAAATGTGTTTTCCGTCTAAAGCACCCAGGCAATGAGGAAAATTCCACATGTCATTGAAGTCTGCCTCAATCTTCGACCACTCTTCTGCAGTTCGCGGCAACTAGAATAAATACAAATGTGTATTAAAAATTAATCAAAAGAAAAGAATGAAATCAAAGTCGTAATCGCAGCTCTGTGTGTCTGTATTGCATGTCATAATGATGACCGAAACATCTTTTATATAAACAGCGAATAGAGATTTTTGATTAACACAAAAGTTTTCGAAAAAAATCCCAAGAAAACAATTGAAAATTATTATGATATTAATTAATGATGAACGTAATTATGTCACCAAAAGTGCGACATTTATTAAAGTTAAATTATCATTTTTAGGAAAAAGAAAATTTTCATCATGAAATCGATGAAGAAAATGATTCATCTAATGACGATGAGATGAATAATTCTGCGTTTTTCAAGAAACCTCATGAAACAAAAAATCGAAAAAGGGAATTTGAGAATCGCATAGAAGAAGCTTACGAAGTTTTACAAAAAATTAACTTGGAGCCAGAACCCGTTGAAAATGATTGCGTTTTGTTTACTATATTACTCTGTAACAAACTGACGGCAATGGACCCAAAGCTTCATGATATCGCAATGAACGAAATCGACAACATAATGTTTCGTTTGAAACACCAACAGCAACAATATCAACCATTCTCCTACCCCAAACCAAATATTAACAATATCCAACTTGGCGGATATCACATACAACCCTCTCCCTTTCAAACATCACAACAATATTCTGCCAATTATTTTCCTCATCCAATTAACCATCATCAATCAATACCTCCTCGTCAAGAATCATATCAAACTGCAAACATCTATCACTCACCGCAACCCGAAGAATTAAATAAGAAATGAAAATAAATTAAAGTAATAAATTCGTAAAAGCTCACCTTCACTTCTTCTTTTAATTCCTGCATTACAGCTTTGCATACTTCGATTACGCAGCTGAATATTGTCGCGTTTGAAAATTTGAACAGTGAACAGGTAGGACAAACTGCTGAATGCTGAATGCTTTGGAAAGATGGATATGTTAAAAAAACCTTCCTTACTTTGTTGATCTCATTTCCACATGGCATTTGAAATGAAACGGCTCGCCGTAGATTTATTCACTCCTGGGAAATCCCCAGTAGCTTGTAAAACCATCCCAGTTGCTAAAAACCGAACAGTCGCCAACATTTCAAATTCTTTTAATATATTTCCACACTTCTAAGATCTTGCTGAGAGCTTTTTCCTCAATAGATTAAGGCGATATATCTCGTTTGTATGAGTTTTCCCCGGATCTGGTCTACTACATTGAAGCTTTATAACTTTGTATACGTGATAATAATCCAATCAATCTAGTAGGAACTTTTATGGCAAGTCGATGTTAATCTTACAAATTCGCAAAAGTGAAAATGGATTTTTTCTCCATCGATCTCT